>JARYGA010059852.1:0-66227 GCA_030545235.1 Helianthus tuberosus
AGAAAGACGATGTAAAAGGGAAGGCTCCAATGTTTGTTGAGAAAAATATTTTAAAGAAGGAAAACATTAAAGTCAAAGCTGAACCTGTAAAGAACCCGGTAACTAAAACTGATAAATTTTACAAAAGAGTCTCTTCATCTCAACAAACATGGAAACCAAAATTTGAGTCAAAGACACCAAGTTCTCCAAAACCAAAGGTTTCTGAGTCTACAAAACAATCATCTTCAACTAAGGAGATGAATGTACCTTTGGATTACTATGAGAAACTTGAGAAACAAACTTCTACCTCTCCAGAGAAGAAGTATGTTCCAAAAAAGGACCAATCATCTGGTCAACCTCAGAAAGATGAATTTTTCTTGTATAAAGAGGTTGATATTGGGTCTGAAGAAAGTCTTAAGATGAATGATAAGAATTTCCCACCATTGTACACCAAAACCACACACCTAAACATCAAGCTACCTGAGTCGAAAGAGGCTTGGGTTGCTTCATTCTCTAACTAAATGCTTTGAAATGTGTAGGAGCTCCCGAGATCTATCTCACGTTGGCTTATGGATAGTGGAGCGTCAAGGCACATGACGGGGAGAAAAACCCTGTTGTACGATGTTAGAGGGTTTAACGGTGGTTATGTCGGTTTTGCTGGTAATCAGGGAGGACGTATCATTGGTGAATGAACATTATCCAATGGTGTTATCACGTTCGAAAGAGTCAATTACATTGCCGAGCTAGAGAATAATCTTCTGAGCATATCTCAAATTTGTGATAGAATGTATTCGACACATTTCATGGATAAAGAATGTCTGATCTTGAAGCCGGGGTTGGTCATCCCCGAGGAGTGGATCATCATGAGAGCACCGCGAGTTAATGATCTGTACGTGTTGGATATGAGCGTAGCCACGACTACCATGGGTCAAACTCATTACTTCATGTCAAGAGCCACTGAAAAGGAGTCGCAGTTGTGGCACCGGAAAATGGGCCATAGTCACCTAAGAAAGATGAACCACCTGGTGCATAACGATTTGGTAAAAGGTGTTCACTTGAAGAGTTTTCATCTTGAGGGGGAGTGTATTAGTTGCATAAAGGAAAACAACTAAAGAAATCCCACCCTGATAACAAGATGAACTCAGTCTCGAGACCACTGGAAAGACTTCACATGGATCTCTTTGGTCCTGTGAATGTCAAGAGCATAACGGGAGATCTTTATTGTCTGGTGGTAACTGACGACTATTTGAGATTCTCATGGGTGACGTTCCTAAAGTCAAAAGCCCAGACATTTGAGAGTTTCCTGAGACTATTCAGAAAGATAGAGAATTTGTACCGAACAAGAATACGCAAAATTCGAAGCGACAATGGTATAGAATTCAAGAATAACAAGATGGAAGAATTTTGTGATCGAAGAGGTATACTGCAAGAGTTCATCGCACCATATACTCCACAACAGAATGGAGTTGCAGAAAGAAAGAATAGAACGCTGATTGAAACGGCGAGAACGATGCTTGCTGATTCCAAATTACCGATTAATTTCTGGGCAGAAACAGTATCATCCGCTTGCTATACTCTCAATAGGGTTCTTATGTGAAGAAACACAACAAAACATGTTTCGAGTTGATCAACAATCGCAAGCCTAATCTCGAGTATTTAGAGCCGTTCGGGTCACCCTGCACTGTTCTAGATCCCGATGGCAAATTTGGTTCAAAGGGCATTAAAGGTATCTTCGTGGGATATGCAAGTCCACTCAGAAGAGTCTTTGTTCCAAGTATGAAAAGGATCATCGAAGCACAACATGTTGAATGTCAAGGTTATACAATGCCACCACAGAAACTCGCAATCTCATGGCGATTTAATTACGATACTTTATGGGATTCATTCGAGTTAGAAGAAGAGCCAGAGTTCTTTGATGATTTGGATATTTTACGAGAATATGAAGCATCTCAGGGAAGGTTTCCAGAAAGGTCTTCTACACGTCAACGACAAACTTCCAATGATGATGAAGCTGGTCCAAGTCACACTGAAGATTTTGATGAAGTTCAGCAAACTCCGACTACTTCGGAACGTGAACCTGCTCCTGAAAATCAGACGGCTGTCAATGATGATTATCCAGATTCTGATGATAGGCCAACATTTGATCGTGGTGATTCAGAGTCTGAGGGGGAGCAAATCCAATCTTCAGATCAGACAATTCCTGTCAATGAACAAGTTGTGGATCAGAACGTTACGAATTTGGAAGGCGAAGTGGATGTTCCTGGCGAGGTTGTACCAAGGACTCTTTCATATCATCCTGAGGAGTTGATAATAGGAGAGTTGCAGTCAGGCGTTCACACCAGAAGCCAAACTGACCATGGCCATACTTGTTTTTATACTAAAGTTGCTCCTTTATAAACTGAATTTTCACTCAGTTGTTTTATTTCGCAGATTGAGCCGAGAACCTATAAGGAAGCACTGACAGAAGATTCATGGGTCAATGCGATGTAGGAGGAGCTGAGTCAGTTTGAAAAGCTTGGTGTATGGAAGCTTGAGGAACTACCTGACGGACATAGGAAAATAAACATGAAGTGGGTGTTTAAGTGTAAGAGAGACAACCGAGGGTTTATTGTTCGTAACAAAGGTCGACTCGTGCTCCAGGGTTTCAATCAGCAGGAGGGGATAGACTTTACTGAGGTGTATGCTCCAGTTGCTCGACTTGAAGCAATCAGAATTTTCCTAGCTTTCGCTTCATGGAAGGGATTCAAAGTGTATCAGCTAGATGTGAAGTCGGCATTTCTCTATGGCAAGGTGAAAGAGAAAGTTTATGTCGGACAGCCACCGGACTTTTCCGACCCAATTCACAAAGATAAGGTTTACCTCTTGGACAAGGCTTTGTACGGCTTGTATCAGCCCCGAGAGCCTGGTACGAGACGCTCTCTCAACATCTGCTAGCCAACAACTTCATCCGAGGCAAGGTAGATGCCACTCTCTTCACGAAAGAAGTCGATAGCCATCTTCTGATAGTCTAAATTTACGTTGATGACATTATTTTCGGGTTGACAAATGAAGAACTCTGCAAAGATTTTGAGAAAGTAATGAAGCAGAAGTTTGAAATGTCTTCAATGGGTAAGATGAAGTTCTTCTTAGGGCTCCAGGTCGATCAACTGCCCGAGGGAACATTCATACATCAGACAAAGTATGTTCATGATGTTCTGGAGAAATTCAGGATATCGGGAACAACTCCAATGTCCACCCCGTTAGCAACGAATCATGGGATAAACCCTGATCTCACCGGAGAGAAGGTCGATGAAACGTTATACCGCCCCATGATCGGATCGCTGATGTATTTGACGGCATCAAGTCTTGATATAATGTATCCAACCTGCCTCGCGGCCCGATTTCAATCAAGTCCCAGATCTTCGCATATGTAGATCGTTAAGAGGATATTACGCTACCTGATAGGAACTCCAACACTGGGGTTGTGGTATCCAAAGGATGGTGACTTTACGCTTGAGGGGTACTCTGATTCTGACTTCGGTTGCTACAAAGTTAATGCTAAATCAACAACTTCAGGATGCCAATTTTCCTGACCCCGATTAGTCACATGGCAATGTAAGAAGCAAACCTCTGTTGCTTTGTCTACATGTGAAGCGGAGTATGTATCTGCCAGCAGCTGCTGCTCGCAGTTCCTGTGGATTCAGCAACAGATGCGCGACAACGTTTTGCAATTTCTTACTTCACCTATTTTTGTTGATAATGAGGCAGCAATAAACATAACAAAGAATCCGGTTCATACGCTAAAACGAAACATATAGAAATTCGTCATCGCTTCATACGCGATTGTTATGAAAAGAAGTTGATACGAATTGACAAAATCCACACCGATGAACAAAAAGCTGACTTACATACCAAAGCTTTCGATAAAGCTCATTTTCAATATCTTTTAAAACTAAATGGTATGAAATTGTTGTCGGATGCGGAGAAAATCATTGGTGTTGATGAGGAAACCGAGGCAGATGATGTTGAGAAGCAGACTGTTTTGGTTTGTCGCATTTTTAGCTGTTTTGGTATTTAGGGGGAGATAGATAATATTTTCAGAAAAATACAAAAACAATAAAAAATGCAAAAATCCAAAAACAATAGAAAACCAAAAAGAGTTTGTGTAAAAAGGGGAAATGATAGTACATCAGCTAGACAGTTACGGTATGCTAAAGATATGTAATGTTTTAAAGCATTAAGCAGTCTCGCTGATGATATGCCGATAGGTTTTTGCACACTTAGTAGATTTTTCGGGATATAAACCTAAATCACAACTTGCTTAGTACGTGGGGAACATCTCTCGGATATATAGGTAACCCCTTAAATATTGTTTGAAGGGCTTTCTATTTCTGACATACTAGGTCTTTGTACGTGATGATATCTGGGGTATTATACCGGGACTTCTGATTTTGCGGAAGCAATAGCCTAGTCCTCGTATAATACTCTACACTGCTTTAATCTTAAAGCCTACCCTCAGCATAAAATATGATGAAACATTGAAAAATGCTAATCATGTGTTGTTGAAGAAAAGATCCCCAAACGGGACACACCGAAAGTCGAGCCATCGTCTCTCTGTCTAAACGGAAGTTCTAACCTGAGCTCTCATGGCCTCGCATTACCCATTTACAGTTATCATTAGTGTACATTCACCTGTAAGACTGAATATAGGAGTCTGGATACGAGAGTATATTCTGAGGAGGGATACGCGTATAAGTTAAGATCTTAAAACACTAAATCATATCCTGATTAAATGAAATTTGTGTGAAAATTTAAGAGGATCAGTATATCAGCAATCTAAGCGAATTGTTTAATTGTTAGTGTGTAATCAGCTCAACGGTACTTGTAGCTTGTCAGTAGCTGATATGATCCCCTAACACACTCACAAAAATATGTTTGTATATAATTACATTTATTGTAGTTACTTTTACTGCTTTACATTTACTGCATTTCATTTCAGCATTTAGTTTCAAAAACCCAAAAAGATTTCATAGATTTCTAGTTTAAACTTTCTTTAAGATCCCAAAAAGATTTTACATTTCTGCTTTAGTTTTGTGACAAACCAAGGTGGAAAGCGGATCTTCAGATTTTAAGAAGTGAAGCGGAGCAGGAAAGTTTCTGTACTGGACAACTGGGTTAGGAGCTAATCTTGAAAAATCTTGAGATATTCAAAGTCAAATCAAGGTCATTAATTTGATACTTGAACATTTTTCATAAAAAGGTATTTGAAGAAATCGAACAAAAATGTTAGTTTGGTTCGTATCGGGTCAACCAAGGTCATTAACTTGGACTTGGTAGACAAATTAAGTGCCTAGGGTCATTAACTTGGACCTAGATACTTAAGTGGATTTCTAAAACTGGTCAAAATCTGACAAAACGGGAAAAGTCAAAACTCAAAACTCAAAAAGTCAAAGAGGTCAAATGCTTCAGTCAAACCTTTCCTCGATCGGGCGACTATCCGATACTTTCTCACACTCTCACTTTCTGATCTTGATTTTCACACTTTTTCTTTCCACAAGACATTGGATTGTTGGTTCGCACAACCTTCGCAATGGGAAAGGTAAGTTTTCAGGATCTTAACTGTTAAAATTTGAGGTATTTGATGAATTTTTGTGTTCGGTGACTGTTCGGACCTTTGTTCTTAGATCTAGGACTTGTTAGGATATTTTGATGGAATCTAAGCATAGGGTTTTGTTCACGAACATTAGATCTACAAGTTTACCATGTCAATTTATGCATAAACATGTTTAAATCCATAGATCTGATGTTTAGATATGTCGGCTTTCAGACCTTTAAATGTCAAATTAATCACTGATTAAGCCGAGTTAGAACAAGATGAACATAGGGTTTTGATTGCCATTGAATTCTCTACAAAGATCTATGTTTAATTTGATGATTAGCTTAGAAAATTTTTTGATGTTCTTGGCACACTCAAACTGTTCTTCAGATGTTCAAGGATCGAATGGTCATCCGATCCATTACATGATAAGATGTTTATATTTTTCTAAGTGTTTGCCTTGAAGTTTGTGCCTTTAACTTGTTAATCAGTTGATTTGGAAAGTATGGCAACTCGATCGAGTGGCAACTCGATCGAGTGGCAACTCGATCGGGTGGCAATCCATTCCAAAGCTCACATTCCTTTATTCATTAACTGTCAAGTTGATCGAGTGGCAACTCGATCAGGTGGCAATCCGATTGAGTGGTCATCCGATCCTTATCATTTCATATCATGTGTTCACTCTTATGATTTCATGTCAAAGATTGAGTGGCAACTCGATCGAGTGGCAACTCGATCGGGTGGCAATCCGATCGGGTGGCCATCCGATCCTCATCACAAAACGACAAAAACTCCAAGTGTTTCAATTTTGTCAAGGAACGAGTGACAACTCGATCGGGTGGCAATCCGATCGGGTGCTCATCCGATCCATGGCATTCTTTCTCAAATGTTGACTAAATCAAAGGTGCTTTTGCTTGTCACATGGATTGAGTGGCAACTCGATCGGGTGGCAATCCGATCGAGTGGTCATCTGATCCACATCTACATAACTTGTCTATTTGTTCTTCAATGAGAGATGGTTAACTCGATCGGATGGTAATCCGATCGGATGACCATCCGATCCTCAGTGCTGTATAGAGTGAAAGATCAAAGTGTTAGAAATTTTTTTTGAAATTTTCAAATTTCTGATACTTGTGACATTATGTTTTGAAATTTGTGCAAATGATAACGTCGTTTATTCTTGCGGGAAAGAACATCAGACTGGGATAACTCTCATAACATCTATTGTCTATTGGATGCACATTATACAGACAATACTATATTTGAAGTTATAGCAAAATTTCTAAGAGAGAGTAAGATACATAAGGCATTAACCAATAATACCATAGTGTATGAATCTCATGTGAGGAGATTTTGGAGTTCAGTGACATACGAGGAGAATGAGAAGTTGGTCTGTTATGCTGTTAGAAAGAAGGATGAAAATGGTCAAGATGTAGACTTAGAGTTTAAGTTCAATGTTGGTGATTTAAGAAGAGTATTGGAGTTAGGAGACAATGACGATGAGCCTACAATTATTCCTAAACGTTTGTGCAAAGGATTATGGTGTAGAATGGTGTTCACGGGACATATAAATGGAAAAATGATTAAGACCATGTTCAGCAAACCTTATAAGTTCATGATCCACTGTGTTGTGCACGCCTTATCTCATAGGAAGGGAGTCTATGATGAAACTTCTGACTATATCATGAACATTATAGCTTGCTTGGTGTTGAATAGACCTTACAATGTGTCGCAAGTTATATTTGATCACTTGGTTGATAATGTAAGAGCTGGAAGCAGGAAATACATCATGTATCCCAGGTTCATTCAGATGATGATTGATGATCAATTCAAGGATATTACAAAGGATGCTGATGATATTCTAGGTCTACGGAACATGACTGCTGATACTATAAGTAGACTAGCCAAAGGACCTGAACGAAGAACTAAGAAAATGATCTGCAGGATTAACAATCCAGCTTATGTTGCTCCAGAGAATGACGCGTGGAGACACGACAACAGTAATTCTGAGAATGAAAACGACAAGATAAGTGAGATGGTTGAAAAGAAACTAAGATATTGGTTTGTGAAAGATGGCAAAAGGAAGAGAACTCTGAAGACATCCCATGTTGTATCTATTCCTAAGGAGCCAATGCTGAAGATTGTTGTTAAGGGTATAGTGAAAGGGGGAGTCATAAGAGAAGTTAGAACTTTAAATTGTTATATTATTCTAATGAATACTTCAATGTATGTTTTGCAGGGCCTACAAAAGAAACACAACAAAGATTAGTTGATGAAACAGTGTTGGAACCATCAGAAGTTATTCAACAAGGAGCTGATTTATTGAAACATTCACTTGAAAGTTTTCTAAAGAAGAATGAGGAAGTTGCTGCTCAGAAAGATCAAAGTGCAAGTGCTCAAGTTGAAGGTGTAAAAGAAACAGAGCCTGAAGGTGTTGCTCGCGATGATTCTAATGAAGCTGATGATGAGTCTACAGAGACAGAGACAGAGCTTGATCTGACAACACTTGGACGAGGAAAGGCTAAGTTGAAAAAGAAGCATCTGAAGAAAAGAAAGGGTTCTGACGATGAAGATTCTACCTATACTACATCAGTTGATGAGAAAAAAGAAGCTGAGAATAAAGCGTAAGGCAGTTCAGTCTGGAGTTATTCCAAGGAATGTATGTGCAAAGAAAGGTGGTGCTACATTGCCTAAAGATCAAGGTGGCAAAAGTGAAAAACATGTTACAACTTCTAAAAGGCCTGAAGCAGAAAAAGTTCAAAGAGTTGAAGTTCCTAAAGAGCCTGAAGTACAAAGTGTTGAAGTGCCTGTAGTTGAAGTTAAAAGAAAACAGGAGATGGTGATGATGAAATGGTAATTACTGGAGTAAGGGCTTCTACACCTCCACCACCACCACCAGAAAATGTTGATATTCCTGAATCTTTGCAGCTAAAGAAAATAGTTTTTCCTGGTCTGTTTGGAGATCTTCCTCATGCTAGTGGGGTATATAAAGATGATTTAATTTTTGATGATGATTTTGATATGTTTAATAATGAGGCTGTGAAAGCATTGGAGAAGAAAGTTAGTGATCTGGAGAAAGAAAAGGCCAAAGCTGAAGTAGATCGTGATGCATTAAAGAAACAAGTTAAAGAGTTGATGAAGGTAAATGAGGAAATAAAGATTGTCATGATAAAGCAAGCAAAGAAGATAAAGACAATGGAAGGTGATGTTGAAGATAATGCAAAGCTCTTTGAGGTTCTACAATCAGAGATTTCTGATCTGCATGTGAAGAATGTGAAGCTGAATGATATAAACAAGTCGCATAATCAGTTGATTAGTGAACTGCATGAAGCATCGGCGAATGAATTCAAAGCAATAAAGTTGGAGATGGAAGCAATGAAGGCTGACAAAGCTATGAAGGATGAGCAACTCACAATGTTATACACAGTGATGGAAAGCCACTTGGGAATTGATGTTCATTCTATCTTCAACAACATTGAAATAAAAAAGGCCAAACAGCGAAGAGTTGAAAGAGAAAGAAGGTTGGCTGAAGAAGCAACACAAAGAAAGAAAGATGTAATCGTTGAGACTCAAGAAGCTGGTGGATCTTCGAGTCAAGCTGACGTTGAGATGGTTGATGTTGAAGCTGATCATGATCAAAGCTTCGTACTTGGTGAATCTTCTCCTCTATCTTACAACTTTGAAGATATTGTTCGCCGAGTGCAAGCTACTCAAAGGAAAAAGAAATCGAAAGAACAAAAAGTGTTATTGTTAAGATGGAAAGAAAAAGAGAAGGTAGTTACAGAAGAAGAGGAAGAAGAGAAAGAAGATGAAGATATGGATTATTGGATGGATCAAATTGAAAACTACGATCCGATGAATGATAAAGATGATGATGAAGACCAAGGATCGTCTGGTTTACTCATTGTGAATCCTTCAGTTCAACAGAAGATTGACTATCTTATGAATGACGAGATTAACGAACAGGAGGAGGATCAACATCAGGAGTCTTCTTTGTCAGGAAAACAACATGCCGACCAGGTAATCCTCACACAATCAACTGTTATATATTTACATGCTCGCTTTGAGGGGGAGCTAGAGGTACCTAGGTCAAGGGCAGAGATGTTAGAGGAATTGGGCTTAGATGATGGTAGATTTAAGTTCGATATAGAAGATGAGATACCTGAGTCACCTGAGAAAGAGTATGAGTTTAAGTATGCTCAGGAAGCTGATAAGTATAATGATGTGATTGTTGAAGAAGCGTCTGATTCATCTGATGAAGAAACGGATTTTCATTATGCTGGTGTTGATGAAATGTTTCCTTCACTTGCTGAAATGTTCAAAGATCAGAATGAAGACGAAGTCAGAAGGAAGATTGTGGAGAAGATAACAACATAAGGTGTTCCGAGAACCATTCCAAGAGAAAATCTTGCAGAAGAAAGGAAGAAATGGTTCAATGTAATGCCTAAAGAAAGAAAGTTTATAAGGCCGCTACAGTACTTTACACATGATTCGAATATTTCTTGGGGATACATCTTTGTCTTGGGGCTATCTGGAAGATTTACAAGTATATGCTATCAGACGGGAGCAAGGGGTACAGTATTTTGAGTTCTTGTCAGATATAAAGACCCTCCCGTGGTGGGATGTTGATGAATTGGTTCAAACAAAGAACATCAAGCAGTTTTATCATGGTTTGGATGTGAAACAACACGACCAACACTTGTGGGATTATGTGAAGCAACAATCAAAGGCTAGATATCCAGAATGGAAGCCTCAGTATCCGAAGCAGATTGTTACTATCTTGGAGAATGGTGAGAAAGATATTACTTTGGATATCAAGCCTCCAAGGTGTTTAAAAAACATGCCGCTTTGTGCTATGGAACAAGAATTTCATGAAGATTTTCAAGGATGGTTATACAATGAAAGCACAGCGGAAGCGGTAATCTCCTTATTTGATAAATCAAAGGGTGAAGCAAGAAGAATATGTGTGCTAGACCCGATGTGGCTAGTAAACTGCTCGAAGAAAGATATCGACTGCTTGTTCTATAACAAGATTGTGTATGAGAAACGTGATAAAGTACAAGCGATGCAGTATCAAAAGATTGTGGATGTGTGTTTTGCTAAATACATCAACTCTGGAAGGTATTGGAAGTCTAACTAGAGAGATCTAGAGATTGATGAATTTTTGAAGAAGTACAAGCGCGAACAGAGATTCAAAGCTATTGCTGAGAGAGCTGCAAGGCTTGGTAGTTACAAGTTGATGAGACCACCTCCAACGGACCAGACACCAATCGAAAAGGAAGAAAACAAGATTCCTAAGTGGGATAGAAAGCACGACGGTGATCCAGAGTACAGAAAGTACTGGAATGAAGTTGGGAGGCCACTCAGGAGGAAGATGCTTGAAGAGAAAGCTGAACAGAGGAGTCAGAGGCAAAGGAATGAAGACGTAAGAGGAAAGACTAAAGACTATACTGGAAGGAACTGCAGCTACATCCAAGGGGGAGTCTGTTAGTTCATATGTCTGTAGCTTCCGTCAGCAATGAGTCTTATTTTGTATTGTGTATGTCTTTTGTGTATATGTATGTAATTGTATGTATGTGTGTATTATGACAAACCAGGGAATAGCGCATATCTGTAAAAGTGAAGTCCGACGGATGTCAGATGTCATCCGATTAGATGGCCATCCGATCGGATGACCATCTGATCGGATCACCATTCGATCGGGTGACACTTTAGAGCCTCCCTGATGTTTGCCTATAAATAGCTGGCATGTTTTTGTCATTTAGAACTTTTGGCTGAACTTGTAAGGAACCTCTGCCAGTCTGAGATTCTACCGGTGCTATTGTACTTTCACAATCATTCTAATAGAAAATCAGACGAGTTTAAATGTTGAATTTGTTGTTGTTGATCTTGTGACATAATCAATGGATTCCGCACATTGATTCTGATTCGATTCCAACCACGTTCCACACGAACAGATCTTGATCACAATGGCCTAACACTCCCTATATATACAACACTTCTAGGCCACATTTTCACTTTCCAAACCTTCTAAACACTCTCAAATTCACTCTAAATCTCTCAAAATTCTCTGATTTGAGCAGAAAGTTTAAGGGTTTCAAAGTGAGTTCTAGCTCACTTCCTCATCTATTTTCTTCTTGTTTCTTCTTCCATAACACTTCGATAACCTCTAGTAAGGTTTCACAAGATTACCATAGTAATCTAAGGTGAAACCTCACCACATTTGAGGTCCAAAGTGTGTTGGTTTGTGTTGAGATTGATTCTCACCAAGTTGTGAGTTCAAAACTCTTTAATTTCAGTTTATACATATCATAACCCAAGTGATGAAAACAAGCATGATTCATCATCTTCCATATGATGAACTTGTGACTTGTGAAGTGCGAACCATGGGAGCTTGGGCTTTCCAATCTAGTTCCACTCCTTCACTTATGAACTTATGTATAAACACTCAAGTGACTTCCTAGTATCAAAGTAACATATCCTCGCCTAGCGTCCGACACTTAGGATTACCTTTCCATGTCGTGTTGGCTCACCCGGGTTAGGATTTACTTGATCACTTGAGCATGCAATAGTTAGTTTTTAATTCTTGTTATTCATGAACCTCCGAATCATCATTGTGATGATTTGTGTAGTGGTGAATCATACAATGAGGCTAAAACTCTATGCTTGACTTACATGATAATCTATGATGGACTTAGTTCTAGGATAATATTAGTACTATATAAATATACATATACACATAAACACGGCTGAATTTGTGATGATAATCAAGCCATGATTACTCGTCATAAACTTAGGCTATCCTATATACGATATAAGATTCTCATTATTGATTCTAATGGGCAAATTAGGACCCATGAAACCACCCATAATTTAGTGTCATAAATGAGTACTTAGAACTAGATAATACTTTTATATACATACTTTTTGTACTTTAATTTCCAAATCCGAATCTTTCGTTTAAATTCCAATACTTACACACCTTTGTTTACCCCATGTAGGGTGACTTTGGTGTTCCATCATCCAACTAACAAAACTCTCCATGGGATTTCAAGGGAAGCTTTGTAAAACCGTGAGTACACTCGAACCCATTTTTACGCTTTACACTTTTTGGGTGCAATATGTTTAACCTATGAAAATCACAATCACACTTATGCTTTATTTAAACACACAAACAATCCAATACATGCATGCATACATTATACTTCATTTGTTAATCTAGTTTTTTTGTTTTGTGATTAAACTTGTCATTAACTTTGTACGAGCCTACCCTTAACATGTATAGCGCTATAGGAGTAATGCACCGCCCGTGAACGTGAGGTTATGTTAAGTCTTTAAACATTGCGTTAAACCATGGTTTGACTTGATTATTCACATGCAAGATTTATGTTAATCTTGATAACATAGTTTGCCATGTGGATTCGTTTAAACATATTTTATACTTATGCTATGTATTTAAACTTGTGTACTCGCCAATGCTTTTGTGTTGAACTATACTTTTAAACATGTTGCAGATTGATGATGATGATGATCATGATCATGATGAAATCTAGTAGGGACGACTTAGAAACACACTCATAAATGCTAGATTTTATTATTGTATTTGTTATTAAACTTTGTCGTATTTATCTTTTCAATGTTGTATTTTGATTTCTATGTTGTACTTGACAATTCATGTTAGGAAATGAAATCGGTTTTGAATTAATTATTGTCACAAGTAGTGTTATGTGTGATAAGCAATCTATTTCGTCTCACTCTGATGTTTCCGCCATCGGTTGGGGTGTGACAGGTTCTGTATGAAAATATGAGAAATCCGCAGAGGTGTCTAAAGTGTTACTTGGACCAGTAACAATATTTACATGGAATGGTCCAGTAGGTAAAGTTAGGCCCGTAAAATTGTAGTTTGGTGGAGTTAGGGTTAAATTGGTGTTTGGTCTTCGTGGGTTAGAAGGTGGGAACGGATCGGTTGGCGGGTTTAAAGGGATCTGTGGGTCATAGGTGGGTAGGTTAGAGATATTATAACCCAAAGGCTACTTCTTTTTGTGGGTCTGTACCAGAATCAGAGAAAAAGGGTGAGCGATATGTTTCATCAAGAACACCTGTGCGATCAGAAGCAATAAAATTAGACATGTGAGGGTGATAATTTTAGAGTAATCAGATTAAGGGATGACTGTGCATAGAGGTTATCACTTGATTAAAGGTTTGCGGCCAACCACGAAAATTTGTTGGGCTTCCCCTTCGATTACCAGGGTAGCGATTGCTCGGAAAAGGGTAATGAGGGCTAGCGGATTATGTCGGAGGTGTGTAGTGATATCGGCAGGAAGAGGCTTCATGGTCGGTTTTCTTGCAAATTTGACATATGGCACGAAGCTGCAAGTTAGAAGGTGAAGGAGGGATGTTGTCGACGGTGGCCATGGCTACCGGAGGAGCAGAATTTTGGGTTTGTTGTTAAAGAAGAAGATTGCACAAAGTTTGGGGTTTTGTTGGAATACTCAACATGTAAGGAAAATGCATCATAGGTTGGGTGATCAAGATCATTTAGGACCTGAAGCACAAGAGCTTCATCTGTAACCAGGTCACCAACCGATTGCAACTGATCAACGAGTTGTTTTGCTTCATTACAATAGTCAGTGATCGATTAATTCTTTTATTTTAGAAGTTGGAATTGGGCTCGGTATTTGGAACTTTTGGCAAAAGCTTGTTCATTGAAAGTGTTAGGATCTGAGTTTGACTTGATTGTGTTGTTTTAATTAAGATGGTAAATGGAAGAAGATAAATAGAGAATAATTGCAGCAGAATGAGTGTAAAACTTTATAACACAATCAAGGAAAGATTAGCTTTGATCATACAATGCTTTCATAGTCAAAAGATTGAAAGATTACAATATTCAGACTAATGCATGCATGAACACTAATTCCCCCTTAGCCTGAGCTCACTATGGTTGTTCGTACAAGATGAGTGTGTGTGCAAAGAGCTAAATAGAACAGTACAAGCACTGTCTATTTATAGTACAAATCCTAACAACTGAGCATCTTTGCTGACGTCACCTAGACAGTGACATTTAACAGTTATAACAACCTCTAACACTGATGCTACATAAACACTGTTACATTAATAAACAAACTATACTAAGCACTGATAAAGCAATCCATTGATGATGCTTTAATCACTGATGAGTCTGAACAGTGCTTTCCTCTTAGGTTGATCAGGCCTTTGATTCCAGCAGTACTGTCACATCCCCAAAATCCACCTGCGGAGTACTACCGCTTGGAGGCGTGACTGACCAGGATCTAGCCACCAATCATGATGAACACGCAAGTTAACAATTATAAAAGTTTAACCAATACCATTGGTATCCAACAAAACATAGTTTAAGTTGCAAGCGGAAGCATAATGTTTAAAACCAAAACATAAGTTTAATTGTTTCAAAGATTAACATGGCACACAGCTATCCATGTCCCACAACGACTCTCTTCCATGCAAGCTCCAGCTAAGTACCTATTGACCTGCAAAGCATGTAGTAACGAGTCAACAACAAGTTGAGTGAGTTCACGGTTGGGTGTTCATTTTTAAGTTGTTCCAAAAACAGTTTCCCTTAACTGGCATCCTGCCGTGGGGGTTACCCCATAGTTGAAAACGTGATTTGTTTACCCATTTATTCTGGCAATACAGCCGTGGGGGCTACCCCATGTTAGTTTTCTGGCATTTCGGCCGTGGGGGCTACCCCATGTATACACTAGACTCGTTACCATATCGACTGCTGACTGTAGTCATGTTTATGTGCCCTGAACTGTCAATGTCTATCATCATTGACGTGCCCAGATCCATTAGTTCACGCCCGTCCTCTGCGGCACGGTGTGAGGCTTGTCAGACCTAAATAGCGCTATCTAACTAATGACCCGCTCGCCATTGGCCCGGCGATTATGTCGATATAAAAAGGAGGGACTTCGTGATAGAGTTTTGGTCTAGTACGAGGTATCTGTCCATGAGGACGAGGAATTATATTCCTGAGCCAATACTGTCCTACCCAAGTAAGGACGAGGAATCCATGTTCCTTAACCCCATTCCCAACCCTGGGAATCCCATGCTTTGGAGAAAGTGTGAACTCACATTGGTTTGCTCGGCAGTTACACAGAAAGTCGGTCAAGCTATAAGTGGTCAACCACGTCCTAACATAGATGCCATTCGAGTCAGGTTCATATTCAAATAGTGCACGTATGTTCTACACGTATTGTACACAAGTAACGATCATGGCATACACATCTAGCATGGCAGTTCAACAACAGTGCTTAGTTCAACGGTAGGAATCATGTAGTAAACAAAGCCCAACAGTACAGCCCAAACACCCAAGCCCGTAACAGTGTGCAAGTCCAAATCAGCGAGTATGTGTACGTGGTCTCGAGTCGAGGCTAGAGATCTCGAGTCGCAACTGGGGAGGTCTCGAGTCATGCATGCACTACTCGAGACTAGATGGTCTCCAGTCGCAACCGGACCCGCAACCATGGTCTCGAGTTATGATGTCTGTGTGCTGATAATGCGTGGTCTCGAGTCGAGACTAGGGGTTCTCGACTCGTAACTAGTGTCGCAACCTCGGTCTCGAGCTGTCACGTATATGGTCTCGAGTCGAGACAGAGGGTCTCAACTGGCACACCTGCTGATCGCCAGCACTTGTACTAAACCAATAGAATTTCGATTTCATGATTTGGTGTACTATCCAATGAGGGTTCACAAACATGTTTATTTGTCTAACAATCAATTAAAATGGATCAAAAAACCAGTTTTTCAAATATTCAAGGCACATTCATATCATATTCATGTTGTTCTTCACGTATTCAAGTTATTCATCATGATCATTCATCCGAATCCAACTCGAAACATGCTATACTAGATCTATCTTGCCATTTTCGAAGCACTTTCAACAGCCATTAATCATTACCATCTCATAAATCATGTTTGCATCAACTAATCATGTGCTAAACCTCATAAGCAACCTTAACTCGTCATATTATTCTCATATCACTATAAAGGAGCATTTTATTCACTTAACTCAAGCAAAACACACTACTCATATCATCAAGCAAACACCTTCCTCATGGATAACAACAATCTTAATGCTGATTATTCAAGGAGGATATATTCATCATGCATAAAACTTAACAAGCAAACATATTATCAAATAACTTCATCATACATCATCATCAACCGAAATACAATGCATAACATGAATCACTAACCGGTTAGGTTTTCAAGGTGCGAGGGTATGAAGAAATCGATGAATGAGCTTCCTAAGCTTGAACCGAGAGCCCTTGTTGTCACCGGTTGAATCCGAAAGAGAGGAGAGAAGGCTTGTGCTTCTAGGGTTTTAGTGAGAGAGAATGTAGGAGAGTATGTGTGAGAGTGAGTGTGAGTTGCCCAAAGAAATGGCAAAAATGGCTAGGAGCATGAGTTATATACTAAGTTAGTTCACCCTAGTGGGTTTTCGAGTGGGGTGAAGAGGAGGATGGCCCAACCGGCCCAACAGTTACATTGTTCACTCGAGACCGAGTGGTCTCGAGTTGGGTTCTTGTCACATTATCTGGTTCACTACATACACACTTGTATAAACTACACTTTGTACGTACACATTAATAACACATAGCACATTAAGATGATCACTAACTTTCGTTTACTAATACGTAAACACATAACGTTTGAGCATGTTACAACGAGATACAATGAAGAGTTCTAAATTACGAGTTGTCACATCATCCCCAAGTTGAAAGAAATTTCGTCCCGAAATTTGGTAAGTACTCACTGAGGAAGCTAGTTAAGTTGTATGGTTTTCCCGGTTTTCCTGGGGTGTCACATCCTCCCCCCGTTGATCTGGAATTTCGTCCTGAAATTCCGTAGCTTCAGCCTCAGTAGTGGTCGTACTGTTTACAAATAGTTGGGGATACTTTTGTTTCATCTGCTCTTCGCGTTCCCAGGTGAACTCTGGGCCGCGACGTGAGTTCCAACGAACTCGAACGAGAGGTATTCTAGTGTTCTTGAGGACCTTAACATCCCGGTCCGTGATTTCAACTGGTTCCTCGACGAATCGTAACTGCTCGTCGATAGTGAGTTCCTTCAGAGGAACTATGTGGGTCTCATCTGACAGACACTTCTTCAGATTCGACACGTGGAAAACGTTGTGAACTGCACTGAGTTCTGCTGGTAAGTTCAGTTTGTAGGCCACCTTGCCTATTTTCTCAATGATTTCAAAAGGTCCGACGTATCTGTGACAACCCTCACTAAACCAGGTATCCGTACGACTTAATTAATAATTAATTACTGCTTAATTACTGTGCTTGCTTGAACTTGTGAATAAACTGCTACTTGAATACTGATACATGTACTTACTTGCATCATACTTTACTTGCTGTCACTACATTATTTACATGCTGAACCCTAGTGACAAACATGATGCACAAAAGCACAGTAGCACTATAAACGGATAACCTATTGAACATGCTGATAGAGCCAGCATCAGGCAGACACTGCCTCTAAGGCCTGTATGAGCCAGAAATATTTTACTACACTAGTGGTGAGTGTAGGGATACAAGGGTTGTAGAACTGCGTCTCTAGGAATAAGTTACAATGACTGGATGTGCCTAAAACGTGCTCTAAGCACAAAACTCAGCACTTTACATAATAATTCAGCTTTTAGCTAACTAATAAAGTGCCAAAACATGAGAAAAATATTACTAGACACTTTCCAAAGTGTCAGAAATGAGTTGTGTCACTAAAAAGGGTATTAACGACACTTTAAAGCTTGTTTAAGCACATTAACGGATTACTATCCAACCGGACTATACCCGGAACATGAAAATGTTGTTAATAACATTATTTATCTTTTTTCTGAGCCAGTTAGGGTCCCCGAATACCCTAACCCACGCCATAACGCATGACACACTATTAACCGGGTTAAGCACTTAACTAACTTACTTAACCTAACTAATTTACCTAACTACTAGTTGGAAATGGACTAGAAACCCCCCCCCCCCTCACTAACCGTCCCCAACTAGAGGGGACACACTTTGTACAAACTTGATTATTATAATCTCTCATGCTTAATATCATCTAGACACATGATCCATTGGACAATCATCTTATGATTTGTCTATAAGTTCCAAGATTTACACACTTAACAACATAACCATCACTCAAACTCAACAACTCTCTCCCTCTCTTTGAACTTTCGGCCGAGAGCACCCACCCCCCATCCATCCATTTTCGATTCCATGCAAGCCATTCCAATCATCTACAAGTGATAAGGATCTCATACGAAGAAGCTTGGTGCAATCGGAAGGCGAAGGACCTCTTTATCTTGCTTTTATCCACCCTATTTGCGTCTAGATTCTTCCCTAGCCTCGAGCTAGTGGTATGTTACTTAAATCACCTACTCGAACTATTTTAAAGTGGTTAATATGATTTGTAACGGTTAAAACTCGTTAACATACAAGATGACACATAAAAGTCTACTAAAAATGCTATAAGTGTTGGATAAAAGCTTATAAGTTGTGTAAATGTTGTAGTATTTGATTTGTGTGATTATTTGGACCCGATCTATGTTGTGGTAGCTCGGATCGTCATTTAACCCGGGTTGGTCATGATCATGGATCATGACATAAGGTTGTTTTGGAAGTAACGAGGGTTAAAGGATGAACTCTACCACACATAAATCATGAACTTGTGTAAAAGCGATTTTGTTTGTGAAATAGTGTTTAAAACTGGTAGATCTACGTATCTACAAGCGGTATTTTCAAAAGACCTCGTGTCAAGAGAAAACATATTTTTAAAGACGGATCTTACACTAACACGAATGGTTTTTAGAACACACAAGTGTGTAAACACTTGTGTAACACAAAGTTTCGACAAAATAACTATTTTTTAAAAAGATGACGAGAAGTTGTAAAGACGGAACTTCCATAAAAACGAGGTTTTTACAAAATCGGATAGTTTTATATAAAGATCCACTAAAAGTAATGGGATTTACTTCATAGTTTGAATGAATCACAAGTTCATGAAATTTACGCGATTTATATACATATTTTGACTAGTTTGTGGTTTGAACATTGTTTTGATTGAATAAGAAGATTGTTGGTTTGATTTATAAAAGAAAATGATACGCTTGAAAGCGTGGCCACCTCCAGTTACAAAGGAAACTCTGGCGAAATTTTTCCAAAAGTCTAACACTTAGAGATATTTTCACTATAAGTGTTAGAAATACACTTTGACTTGTTTTCAAATTGTAGATTTCGCCACGACTTATTTACAAAATACCGGAGGTGGGATTTCACAAAATAAAACGTGATACATAAATATATTTAGTATATATTTTTCACAACATCACTTGTATAAGTGTTTATGATTATTTTGTGAACTACGTAAATATTATTTTTAGAGTAAAAATAATATTACTAAGTATTATTTTGGGAAAATCACATGTATTAAAATATAATATTTTTGGGAAGAATATTTATATTTTGGAGTTAGGAATAAAATATATTAAGTGAGACTTAATAGTGTAATCCGAAATATACTACGAACACACATGTATTAAAATCCCCCATCCTTGGGAAGGAAAATGACTACCAAGTATATACAGAATGTAAACACGAAATAGTTGCCTAACTATTTCCCAAAAACTTAAACCATAAAGCTAAGGCACGGCCGTCCGTCTAATAGAATTAGTACGTGTAGGTCGTCACACAGCTGTTTGATTTGGAGGCATACTTGGTAGAGACGCACCACGGTGAGTTCATGTCCCCCTTTTCTCTAACTGTTTTCAGTTTTCTTAACTGCGGGGGTGAAATACATGTTACTTTGATTACAAGTACTTTATACATGGTATGGTTAGCGTAAGGAGGTTTACTACTTAGATCATGTGAGTGGGTAGGAGCAATATGAGGCCATTAGTCCTCATGGCAGGACCGAGGGACAGGAGCGGTAGATCTATCTGGGTGTAGCGAGCCCAGCCCCAGGCCAAACTAGAAACGGACCTCGGGGTGACTTTGTCCACATACTAATGCCGTGGCGAAATCTGCTAGGTTTGAGTCTCCCTACTTGCACTTCACATATATCAGTGGCCTTGCAAACCATTGGTGATCTCAATTCCCTTATTTGCTACATACCAAGACTATTTTTATACTCACAAAGGTTTACTTACTCACTTACACATGAACTCGCTCAACATTATTGTTGATTTTTCAACTTACATGTATTTCAGGAAATTAAAGGATCTGGCGCGGTATGACAGGTTTTCCCGCTGCACTAGTTACGAGGTCATCCGGGTTTGGGGAATGTGACTCTTTCCTGGACAAGTCACAGTCCTTAAACTATCTTTATGTTATGCTATGTTTATTGAACAATGTTTTTGTCGTTAGGATGTGTTTCCGTTAAGACAATGTGGTTGTATTTGGTTTTTAAAACTTAATTAAATGGATGATCTTGCATGGTTTTATTTCATATAGCTTTGTTATGGTTAAGCTATGGTATTAAGAAGTCACACCAAATTAACCACGCTTCCGCAAAGCCAGGGTGTGACAGTATCGTGGGTTAAGTTTGCCTCGTTTGCCAAAACGAACCACACTCTTCCAGGGTGAAACCTTGAGTAGTACCCGCTCCCCAACCTGGAGCTCTAGTGGTTTCCTGCCCTTATCGGCGTAGACTTTCTGACGGTCACGAGCTGCCGCCATGCGTTGTCGTATTTGAGCAATTCGTTCGGTTGTGTCTACTACATGTTCTGGGCCAGTGATCTGACTATCCCCCACCTCTGCCCAACAAAGAGGTGACCGGCATTTACGCCCGTACAATGCCTCAAACGGAGCAGCTTTAATGCTGGTGTGGTAGCTGTTATTGTACGAGAATTCCACAAGTGGCAGATGCTTTTCCCAGCTGTTGCCAAAGTCGATTACACATGCACGAAGCATGTCTTCTAAGGTTTGAATAGTGCGCTCGGACTGCCCGTCCGTCTGAGGGTGATATGCCGTGCTCATGTCTAATCGTGAGCCAAAGGATTTGTGCATCGCTTGCCACAACTCTGAAGTAAAACGTGCATCACGATCTGAGATAATGGAGGTGGGCACCCCGTGCCTCGAAACAACTTCCTTAAGATATACTTCTGCTAGAGTGGAGAATTTATCCATTTCCTTGATAGCCAAGAAGTGCGCAGACTTTGTGAGTCGATCAACGATCACCCAAATAGTATCGTTTCCACGCTAAGATCTAGGCAGGCCAGTAACGAAATCCATGGAAATTTGCTCCCATTTCCATTGAGGTATCTCTGGTTGTTGGAGTAGGCCTGAGGGTTTCTGGTATTCCGTCTTGACTCTCGCACAAGTCAAACACTTGCTGACGTAAGTTGCTATGTGGGCCTTCATGCTAGGCCACCAGTACGTAGTTTTGATATCGTGGTACATCTTATCCGAACCAGGGTGTACCGAGTAGCGAGACTTGTGTGCTTCATCCATCACAAGCTCTCGTAGGTTGCCATAGTGTGGGACCCAAATGCGTCCCGTTACGTAGTAAGCGCCGTCTTCCTTCTGTTCTAAGCGTTGCCTTGAGCCGCGTAGGGCTTCAGCCCTGACGTTTTCTGGTTTCAATGCTTCTACCTGAGCGTCTCGTATTTGGGAAGGAAGGCTAGAATGTATAGTGAGTTGCAAAGCTCGCACGCGCTTAGGCGCGGTGTCCTTTCGACTGAGGGCGTTAGCCACAACATTGGCCTTGCCCGGGTGATACCTAATCGAGCATTCGTAGTCATTCAGTAGTTCGACCCATCGTCGTTGTCGCATATTCAGTTCCTTCTGTTTGAAGATATGCTCGAGGCTCCTGTGGTCGGTGTAGATGGCGCACTTGGTACCGTACAGGTAATGTCGCCATATCTTAAGTGCAAAAACAACAGCTCCCAGCTCTAAATCATGCGTAGTGTAGTTTCTTTCATGAACCTTGAGTTGGCGTGAGGCGTAAGCTATAACTTTATCTCGTTGCATCAATACACAACCAAGACCCTGAATTGATGCGTCGCAGTAAACCACAAAGTCGTCTGTGCCCTCTGGCAATGAAAGTATAGGTGCGCTGCAAAGTCTATCCTTTAAATGCTGAAATGCTAATTCTTGTGCATTTCCCCAGCGATAAACAACGCCTTTCTGTGTTAGTGAGGTGAGAGGCTGTGCAATCTTAGAAAAATCCTTTATGAATCTCCTGTAGTAACCTGCCAAACCCAAGAATTGGCGAATTTCCGTTGGTGTACGAGGTGCAGGCCAGTTCTTAATCGAGTCTACTTTGGATGGATCAACGTGAATCACATCCTTGTTTACCACGTGGCCTAGGAAATGGACTTCACGAAGCCAGAAGTCGCATTTCGAGAACTTTGCGTAAAGCTGTTCCGTTCGAAGGAGTTCCAAAATAAGTCGTAGATGCTGCTCGTGTTCCTCCTGACTCTTAGAATAGATCAGGATGTCATCGATGAAGACTATGATGAACTTGTCCAGGTAGGGCTTGCACACTCGATTCATCAAGTCCATGAAAATCGCAGGTGCGTTTGTCAGCCCAAAAGGCATAACCAAAAACTCATAGTGTCCATAACGAGTTCTAAAAGCTGTTTTGGAGACGTCCTCTTCTCGGACTCTCAGCTGGTGATATCCTGATCTCAGATCAATCTTTGAATAGTAGCTCGACCCCAGCAGCTGGTCGAACAAGTCGTCAATGCGTGGAAGGGGATAGCGATTCTTTACGGTTACCTTGTTGAGTTCCTGATAGTCGATACACATTCTAAAGGTACCGTCCTTCTTCTTCACAAATAGCACTGGTGCTCCCCAGGGCGATGAGCTAGGACGAATAAAACCCTTATCCAAGAGTTCTTGTAGTTGCGTAGAGAGTTCTTCCAACTCTGATGGAGCTAAACGATAAGGTGCACGAGCTATAGGCGCAGCTCCAGGAGCTAGTTCAATCTGAAACTCGACTTGGCGATGAGGCGGAAGACCAGGTAATTCCTCAGGAAATACCTCAGGATAGTCGCGTACAACTGGAAAATCTTCTATCTTCTTTTCTTTCTCCGAGGTGTCAGTAACGAGAGCCAAAATGGCAGTGTGACCCTTTCGCAAGCACTTCTGGGCCTTAAGGAAAGAGATGACGTTCTCAACAGTGCCCCTCTTGTCGCCACGAATCATGAGAGGTTCACCACCGGAACCAGGAATACGAACAATCTTCTCGTTGCAAAGAATCTCTGCTCGGTGTTGGGATAACCAATCCATCCCAATGACAACGTCGAAACTACCCAAGACAATAGGAATAAGGTCGATAGAGAAGGTCTGGTTAGCGAGAATAAGTTTACAACCCTTGACTACGTGTGCGGCCTCTAAACTCTTACCATTGGCTAGCTCTACGGTGTGCTTGTTATTCAAAGGTGTTGGAATACGCTTAAGCATTCGGCTAACTTCTAGTGACACGTAGCTAGTATCGGCACCCGAATCAAATAAAACTATAACATAAAAGTCGTCGAGAAGGAACTTACCCGTCACTACGTTGGGATCGTTCCTAGCTTCACCTTGACCAATCACGAACACCCGCCCCCTGGCACCATTGTTGTTGTTGTTCCCATTGTTACCATTCCCCTGATTATTGTTGTTGTTGTTCTGGTTCCTGTTCAGTTGGGGACAATCTTTCTTGAAGTGGCCTTCAGCTCCACACTGAAAGCACCCTTTGTTGTTACCATGCTGCTGCTGCTGTCGCTGGTTCTGAGGGGCTTGTTGTTGACGATTCTGGTTTGCGGGGTACAAGCTTCTGCAATCCTTGGCGGCGTGACCTGGCTTGTTGCACCGATGACAGTTGCCCCTGGTGCATGGCCCGCTGTGGTGTAGGTTGCAGCGATTGCATTTGGGGTGATTCCCCTTGTACCCACCATGACTTTGACCACCAGATTATTGCTGACTGGGGCTCTTGCAGTCATCAGTCTTTCTCTGCTGAGACAAAGATTGCACAGATGTTGAACCTTTGCTTGAAGCTCCATCCCATTTTCTCTTGTTGTCACTAGGAGCATCCGAAGTAGCTGTAGCACTTATACGTTTTGGTAACCTGTTCTGCTCCACCGCCTGATCAGTGAGACGGTGAGCCAACTGAACAACCTGTCGGATGGTGGCGAGGTTTGCTGACGTCACATGACTTTGGATTTCTGGCACTAAGCCCTTGAGAAAGAGTTCAATACGCTTAATTGGAGGGTCCACCATAGTAGGACACAATAATGCAAGCTCATTCGATCTCTTAGTATACGCCTCAATTTCTGACCCCGTCATCTTGAGGTTGTAGAACACGACTTCCAGCTTATGAATGTCGTCCCGACTGCAGTATTCTTCCTTGATCATCTCTTTAAAATTTTCCCATGGGGTGGCGTTGGCAGCAACCAACCCCAGCATTTGGACCTGAGCGTTCCACCATGTGAGGGCTAAACCCTCGAGAGTACCGGTAGCATACTTCACCCTGCGTGCCTCAGGGCATTCGCACATTTCGAACACAGATTCTAGTTTCTCAAACCAGTGGAGGAGACCTACGGCTCCTTCAGTGCCGCTAAAAGTAGTTGGTCGGCAGTCCATAAAAGTTTTAAAGGTGCACACAGGTGGCTGAGCATGTTGACCTATTGTGGGTGAAAGAAAAGACAGAGTTTAACACAAAGGTTAGTTCACGAGAGTAGGATCTAAAGATCCTAGAATGAGTTCGGACTGCAGGATATACCTCCTGCGTGTGCAGCTGCAGGCGCCGCAGCAACTCGTTCGTTAATCAGAGCCGTCAACTGGGCTTGAGTCATGTTAACGCGTCCAGACATGATCTTCATATCAAGAAGAACATGAGTGAGAGAGGTTCGTGAAAATGCGATGACAGAGGAGAGTAAGCACACACGGGTTCAAGCAACAGTAGTTATACTAACCAAGCATACCAGGAGCAATGCACTATGTAACTATCAAGTAGGCAATATATACACAGATCGTATCACCTAGAATGTCGAGCCTTGCATGTGGAGTGAAGCGTCGTTGTGGATCGTAGAGCACTGTACAGGTTATAGTCTGATTTTAATAAAACTCTTTCCCCTTATTAAAACCAAGTTCACTATAACCAATGGCTCTGATACCAATCTGTCACATCCCCAAAATCCACCTGCGGAGTACTACCGCTTGGAGGCGTGACTGACCAGGATCTAGCCACCAATCATGATGAACACGCAAGTTAACAATTATAAAAGTTTAACCAATACCATTGGTATCCAACAAAACATAGTTTAAGTTGCAAGTGGAAGCATAATGTTTAAAACCAAAACATAAGTTTAATTGTTTCAAAGATTAACATGGCACACAGCTGTCCATGTCCCACAACGACTCTCTTCCATGCAAGCTCCAGCTAAGTACCTATTGACCTGCAAAGCATGTAGTAACGAGTCAACAACAAGTTGAGTGAGTTCACGGTTGGGTGTTCATTTTTAAGTTGTTCCAAAAACAGTTTCCCTTAACTGGCATCCTGCCGTGGGGGTTACCCCATAGTTGAAAACGTGATTTGTTTACCCATTTATTCTGGCAATACAGCCGTGGGGGCTACCCCATGTTAGTTTTCTGGCATTTCGGCCGTGGGGGCTACCCCATGTATACACTAGACTCGTTACCATATCGACTGCTGACTGTAGTCATGTTTATGTGCCCTGAACTGTCAATGTCTATCATCATTGACGTGCCCATATCCATTAGTTCACGCCCGTCCTCTGCGGCACGGTGTGAGGCTTGTCAGACCTAAATAGCGCTATCTAACTAATGACCCGCTCGCCATTGGCCCGGCGATTATGTCGATATAAAAAGGAGGGACTTCGTGATAGAGTTTTGGTCTAGTACGAGGTATCTGTCCATGAGGACGAGGAATTATATTCCTGAGCCAATACTGTCCTACCCAAGTAAGGACGAGGAATCCATGTTCCTTAACCCCATTCCCAACCCTGGGAATCCCATGCTTTGGAGAAAGTGTGAACTCACATTGGTTTGCTCGGCAGTTACACAGAAAGTCGGTCAAGCTATAAGTGGTCAACCACGTCCTAACATAGATGCCATTCGAGTCAGGTTCATATTCAAATAGTGCACGTATGTTCTACACGTATTGTACACAAGTAACGATCATGGCATACACATCTAGCATGGCAGTTCAACAACAGTGCTTAGTTCAATGGTAGGAATCATGTAGTAAACAAAGCCCAACAGTACAGCCCAAACACCCAAGCCCGTAACAGTGTGCAAGTCCAAATCAGCGAGTATGTGTACGTGGTCTCGAGTCGAGGCTAGAGATCTCGAGTCGCAACTGGGGAGGTCTCGAGTCATGCATGCACTACTCGAGACTAGATGGTCTCCAGTCGCAACCGGACCCGCAACCATGGTCTCGAGTTATGATGTCTGTGTGCTGATAATGCGTGGTCTCGAGTCGAGACTAGGGGTTCTCGACTCGTAACTAGTGTCGCAACCTCGGTCTCGAGCTGTCACGTATATGGTCTCGAGTCGAGACAGAGGGTCTCAACTGGCACACCTGCTGATCGCCAGCACTTGTACTAAACCAATAGAATTTCGATTTCATGATTTGGTGTACTATCCAATGAGGGTTCACAAACATGTTTATTTGTCTAACAATCAATTAAAATGGATCAAAAAACCAGTTTTTCAAATATTCAAGGCACATTCATATCATATTCATGTTGTTCTTCACGTATTCAAGTTATTCATCATGATCATTCATCCGAATCCAACTCGAAACATGCTATACTAGATCTATCTTGCCATTTTCGAAGCACTTTCAACAGCCATTAATCATTACCATCTCATAAATCATGTTTGCATCAACTAATCATGTGCTAAACCTCATAAGCAACCTTAACTCGTCATATTATTCTCATATCACTATAAAGGAGCATTTTATTCACTTAACTCAAGCAAAACACACTACTCATATCATCAAGCAAACACCTTCCTCATGGATAACAACAATCTTAATGCCGATTATTCAAGGAGGATATATTCATCATGCATAAAACTTAACAAGCAAACATATTATCAAATAACTTCATCATACATCATCATCAACCGAAATACCACACATCATCATCAACCGAAATACAATGCATAACATGAATCACTAACCGGTTAGGTTTTCAAGGTGCGAGGGTATGAAGAAATCGATGAATGAGCTTCCTAAGCTTGAACCGAGAGCCCTTGTTGTCACCGGTTGAATCCGAAAGAGAGGAGAGAAGGCTTGTGCTTCTAGGGTTTTAGTGAGAGAGAATGTAGGAGAGTATGTGTGAGAGTGAGTGTGAGTTGCCCAAAGAAATGGCAAAAATGGCTAGGAGCATGAGTTATATACTAAGTTAGTTCACCCTAGTGGGTTTTCGAGTGGGGTGAAGAGGAGGATGGCCCAACCGGCCCAACAGTTACATTGTTCACTCGAGACCGAGTGGTCTCGAGTTGGGTTCTTGTCACATTATCCGGTTCACTACATACACACTTGTATAAACTACACTTTGTACGTACACATTAATAACACATAGCACATTAAGATGATCACTAACTTTCATTTACTAATACGTAAACACATAACGTTTGAGCATGTTACAACGAGATACAATGAAGAGTTCTAAATTACGAGTTGTCACAAGTACTTTGTCTTCAACAGCACCTTGACAACAACAGTTAATTGGTCTTCAACAATGTAAAACCCTTACTTGATTTATACAATTTTTCACATAGATTCCGACTATATTAGTGTATTTACAATTAAACATACACTTGAAAATGCAAATTTGTTAAAACATTTTAAGATTTAAACATTTCAACATCTTGTATAAATATTCGCCGTTTAAAACATGACGATGAAACATTTTGCTGAAGCTTAAATTCTTAATCGTGTTGATTTCTTTGTCGAGCTTGATCGTCATCCGGCATCGAATAGTAAACCTACATTTCATAAAACAAGAAATGAGTTAATCACATGGCATTTGAAACGAGTTTAAATGAGTTCACAATATAAAATCATTCAATAACAACAAAATTGAAGCTATTTAAACTTGTCGCGGGGAGCGACAGAGGGAAGGTAACTCGCTCGCGGGCATCGAGCATCGTCGCGTGATGCGACGAGTTCTTTCTTTGCTGTCGCGTGGCACGAGAGCAGCATTTTGACAGAATGTTTGGTATCAGATGCTGCATATTTCCAACCAAACTAAGTTTTACGAAAACGGACATAACTCATTCGTTATTGATCCGGTTTAAGTCGCGTTTCTTCCTACGTGATCGTAATTTGATTCTCCATCATATGGAGTTAAAATCCAACACCCGAATTACAAAATTTGAGACTTTTAAGTCTTCGGCTTAATATATATTTACAAAACTTTTGACCCATTCATGATTTTATCAAACAAATTCATTTATTTGCTTTCAAATTTTCATAAACATCATACTATAATTGTTTTCTATTATACAAGGTTCAATTCACGGGTTTTTATACCTCCTTAACCAGTATTTGCTTAAAATCTTATTTTGACCCGTTAAAGGTGTTTAAGCACTTCTAACTTAAATCGCAATCATTTCTTATTTACAGCATAATTCCACATTTCCATATTGATTAATCTTCCACCACAACTATAATTGTGGTGGATTTAATGTGGTAGACTACTTATTCCGAATTCTATCCCTCGGTTAGTCTTTTTACGACGAAGACACATTTGAAGGCATTTGTCTCACAAGGATCATGCCTTTCGCTTTTATACTTATCCTAATGATTTACTTGATCGAATTGCTTATTTCTAACCAAGCAGTATGGGTCGTTTGCTTGATTTATCGATCAAGGGCGTTTTGGTCCATTTAAACCTTTCATTTACGATGAAGGGCTTTTAAAGGCATGTTTGACCAAATTCCCTCTTTTTAACTATGATCTTGTTTGAAAAGTCATTGTGTTTTCAAAACACAATGATTATAATTTGAATCATTCGGTTTACCTATTAAAGTACCCTAAATGTCTATTTTTGACTTTATCTAACTCTTATAGAACTTCAAGTTCTAAATGAGGAGTTGTCCTATTATGCATACCTGACTCGGATCAATATATTGACCCGTTTTACTACCTTGCTTTAATAACCGCTAATTAATAGCGACGCGAATATCCATTAGGTATTTTCTCCTGTAAGTACATAACTCGACAAATAATCATTGGTCGATATTGTCAAAGGGTGATATCTTCACCTTTTGACCAGTTTGGTCTAAGTGACCTTTTATCTTTGCGAGATGATATTTATTACCATCTCATCTACATGACTTGCTCTGGTTTACACGTACGGTCATTTTACTTATAAACCATTTCTTAACTCTTTTGACCTATTATGGCTTACGCCATAAAGTGTCTTTCAAAAAAAAACTAATAGTTATCGTCAAGGTGTGACCAAATTACCGTTTTACCTTTATTGTTTATGTTGGTTTACCCTATAAGGTAACCATTCAAAACTCATTATCTATTAGTCATTGCATGACTAAATAACCGTATTAGTCCTTTTTAACCATTAAACATGGTTTATTATTATTGTCTTTTGTTCCGACCCGTATCATGTCGCGTAGGAACATCATAATTCAAACATGACTTTCAATTAGTCATTGCATGACTAAATAATCGTATTAGTCCTTCTTAAGTTTTTCTTTTTATAACTTAACTTTCAATTTACCCCATTTTGGCCCCTCATGTTTGGTTAAGTATTAAGTAGGCTAAAACCCACTTATTTCCAACCATACTTCCTTTTGTTAACTAGGTTAAACAGTCCTAGTTAACTTAATGGGTTCATGGAGAGTACAACTCGTTTTGTTTTAAGTCCCATCTACTCGGGCCTTTTATAAACTTTATTTTCTCAAAAGCTTTCATTTTACTTTTATTTAATATTAGGTTTATTTATTTAAATTCTAATATTAACCGAGTTAATTTTTACCACTAACGGTACTTTACCCGTCATTTAGTATTAACGTGGTTTGATTACCAAACCCGTTTTTAGGGTGTTACAAGTCTACCTCCCTTAAAGAGGTTTCATCGTCGAAACCTTTCTTACGTAGTTCAGTGAGTTTAAACCCAATGCACTTAATCTGGGTAATCGTTTAAGCATTACTCATACTTTAACCATTTGTTAGTATTACCAAAAAAGTATGGTAATATCATTTTGGTTATAAAGTATATGCATCTTTCATGCAAAATAACATAATTCAAAATAATGTAATTTCGTTATTTCGACTAGTTTGGTTAACTTAGCGAAATCCATCGCTTTTATACTATCAAATTCTTCATGAATCCGTTATTTTAACCTGTTTGTAGGTTTTAGTGAAATTCTTCACTTTTAACAATCAAACTCTTTCATTTTCGAATCTATTCATTCGGTTCATTCATACGGAATCCACCGCTTAATAACAAGCCGAATTTCTTGATTTTTATCTAAATTATTTAACACAATTCAATATGTGATATTAATGAAATTCTATAAAGCATATAAGCACATACCTTATAGCTTTATCCTTTAATCGAGATTTTGCTCGAATTGACTTTCCAACACTCTGCTTGTGTTGCCTTATGATCCCTCAATATAGGTGATCAGTCTTCTCCGTTAGTAAGGCCTCATGGGCCGTCACTTTCTTTTTGTATTTATTTATCTTTGTTGTGTACATGACCGAGTCACCAAAATTTGCCACTTGGTCATATGAATTTATAAATTATGTTTATTCCACGCTAATCTCATAATGAATAGCGTATTAAACAAATTCTTAATTTAAATTTTGATCTTAACAGGTCTCACTAACTAGACTTATTAGTCCAGTTATTTTATACCCATCACTCAGGTTACAATGTGATTATATTTCACATTACTTTTCTTGACCGTGATCGCGTCACGTTACTTAAGTTTATATCAACCTTTCATTATTGAAAATATTTCTTTTCGAATGTATCATCTTACACCTATCGGTGTCAAGACCTGTATCTTTTAATATTTACAATTTCAATTCCAATCAGAATATTCATATTTGTGAAAACGTTATTTCTTACTAAAACTGAATTTTAGTTTAACGTTTTCTCTTTAACTTATGTCAATTACTCATATTAAGATATTGACAACTAAGAATTTATTCTTTTCCATTCTTATTTTACATGGGGAATCGTAACCAGTTCCCACGCTTTACTCAAATCACCCGTAGGTCCTTTCACTTAGCCTCGTGGGCTTTTTCATTAGGATTTCACCTCATTAAGGCGAGGCCCTTATAGTTCATTTCTTTTTATTCATGACTCGAGGGTCATTTTGATTTTTTTTTAAATACATGTTTGGTGTCAAAGCACCCTATTTATGTTTGAAAATCATTTGTTTTCACGTTTAAAATCCGTAAACTTTGCCTGTAGTTCGTGACTATAATCATTTTATTTCGAACCATTCTCCCGACTCTATGACTTCTCACGTCATTTATGCGTCGGTTTGTCTTATGCTTACCGTTATCCGGTTTACATATATATTTCCTTGCAACCCATTACCAGGTTTCCATTTTTCTCTCATATTTATTCACGACCCATTACATGGGTTCATTAATATTTAGCGCTTTCCATTATTCGGTTTACTCCTATATTCGTGTTTAATCTCGTCCCATTACCGGGCCCATTATACTATCAAGCATTATGCTTTATTTAACCCATTTGACTTGTTTATGCGAAATCCATCACTTTTGAACAATCAAATTTTATTCTTTATTTAACCCGTTCAACCTCAAAATAGTTGAACATAATTACCAAAATTTCTGTTTGTGAAATTTTATAGTCTTTTAGTCATAACTCATAATCCGAGTCTTTTGACTTTCAATCCGCGTTCTCGTTTCTTGGTTTACGCATGTATTTAAAATCCTACCCATCAACCGGGTATTTTACTGAAGTCATCATTAATGCATCCATTCCAGTATGCATTAAGACTTCGTTTTGAACTGTTTGGTTATCTTAGCGAAATCCATCACTTTATTCAACCAAACCTTTATTCTTTATTTGACCATCTTTGACGGTCTTATGAGTTCTGAATGATGATGATCATCATCATCCTTTCTTTATTACGACCAAAGTTAATGACTTCGATCGTCTTTTCGTATGGGAAATACCTTCGTTTCTATGACCCTGCGGTTCTTTTATACTTTGGTTCTACATGCCCTTTTTGCCAACCATGGTCTTTCGTCCAAAATGACTTATTTTACGAATTCCCTTGGGTTAGTTATTTCTATGTGCGCCATATCATTTTTTATGGTTCCCTCTAAAACCATTTGTACGAGTATGTCCATAAGATTTCTTGACCCCAAGGTTCTTTTAACTTTTTCATTCCTCTCGATCTTACCACATCGGACATAACTGTGCTCATTATAAGAAGCTCATGGTAACATGTGTTCACTACTTACTTGGCCAGAGTAAGCGATCAACACATGGTACACGTGACCTTATTATAATTATCACATCACGTCCCATCTAAGTAACCTCTCGATTTATTTTCATTTTTATGATTTCATTTGGTAAAACTTTATTTAATTGTCAATTAACAATTATTAGTTTTACCCGTTTTATCTTTGAACATATAAAATGTCCCTTTTTATAAACATTTATACAATCACATTCGTTGATGTGATCATTACTTTTCTCAATAGGATTTATATTTAGAATACTTACTTGGATGATTACTCTCGCCCAAGTTTATATTTAAACTAAATTCAGTTATTGTCTTGTTATTCACGACTGTGAATAATACGTAGCTCTACTGAATTTCTCTTGGAAACATCATCCTGGATAGGTAGCCTATCCAGGTTTTCCAAGTTTCATATTCTATATGCAACTGCCATTCACTATGTATTTGTTGCATATTACTGTTGTACTATAAGTTTAAGACGTGTACCTTGTAAATACTCACCCTAATAAACTCTCCTTGTTGTTCGATCTCTCATTCGAGATCATTTCTTGATTCATGTCTTTGGCGTGTATGACTTACTTGTCATACTTCAGGCTATTTCCTTATCGTACCGATAATTCTTTCGACTCTCGTCATCTTCGGATGCGAGGGTCCTTCAACTAAAACGTATACAAAGATTAGTAACGTTTGACATTAATAAGCACCCGTACTAAAATACAAGGCTTTCTACGATACGTGTTAATACACGTATTTTGTTAACTACATCGGTCTTTTACCAATTTATTTAGGGTAACGTGTGAATACACGATAACCTTATGTGTTTTTTACAACACTTTAACATGTTAGACCGTTATGTACATAATAACTTACCGAATTATGCAATCAAGTCTCGAACCGAACACTTTACTCTTTAACCCTGAGCTCTGATTACCAACTTATAAGACCCTTACTTGATTTATACGATTTTTCATATAGATTCCGACTATATTAGTGTATTTACAATTAAACATACACTTGAAAATACAAATTTGTTAAAACATTTTAAGATTTAAACATTTCAACATCTTGTATAAATATCCGTCGTTTAAAACATGGCGACGAAACATTTTGTGGAAGCTTAAATTCTTAATCGTGTTCGGTTCTTTGTCGAGCTTGATCGTCATCCTGCACCGAATAGTAAACCTACATTTCATAAAACATGAAATGAGTTAGTCACATGGTGTTTGAAACGAGTTTAAATGAGTTCACAATGCCAAATCATTCAATAACAACAAAATTGCAGCTATTTGGAGTTGTCGCGGGGCGCGACAGAGGGAAGGTAACTCGCTCACGGTCCGCGAGCATCGTCACATGACGCAACGAGTTCTTTCTTTGCTGTCGTGTTGCGCGAGAGCAGCATTTTGATAGAATGTTTGGTATCAGATGATGCATATTTCCAGCCAAACAAAGTTTTATGAAAACGGACATAACTCATTCGTTATTTATCCGATTTAAGTCGCGTTTCTTCCTACGTTATCGTAATTTGATTCTCCATCATATGGAGTTAAAATCTGACATCAGAATTAACAAAATTTGAGACTTTTAAGCCTTCATATTAGTATATATTTACAAAACTTTTGACCCGTTCATGATTTTATCAAACAAATTCATTTATTTGCTTTCAAATTTTCATGAACATCATACTATAATTGTTTTCTATTATACAAGGTTCAATTCAAGGGGTTTTATACCTCCTTAACCCGTATTTGCTTAAAATATTATTTTGACCCGTTAAGGGTGTTTTGTCACACCCTGACTTTTGCGAAAGCATATGCGTGTGACTTGATTGGTTCTCATTGCATTCGATTATAATAAACAACTATATGATCAAAATGATGTTCATCCATTCATGAAGTTTAAAATATTACAAACACCAGTCATTTAAGTTTCAAACAACACAACCTCTGATTAAGTTACAAACCAACAAAGGTGGATGACATCTAAACTTGAAATTCATATCCCGAAACAACACCAGCACCCAAGACCCAACTTGTTTCCTGAAATACATGTAATTTTGAAAACATCAACAAAAGTTGAGCGAGTTCATGCGTTTTGTGTGAGTACTGATAAACTTGTAAACATTTGAGAGACTCCTTTGAAAACAGGTATGAAAAGCGTCTATGAACAAATCAAATAATGTTTTGCAAGGACATTAATGTATGTGACATCATAGGGAGTACTCAATCTGAGTTGACTATTGTCTGTGTCGAATCCCCTCGATTGTGTCAAATCACCTTGACTGTATCAAATCACCTTAACTGTGTCAAATCCCCTTGACTGTTGTCGAATCACCTCGACTGGGAGACTAAAGCACTCTAAGTGGTCACATAAGGACCATGAGTGGGGCTCGGCCGTACCCGTTAGATCTAACCTTTGTCCATGATTCTTATGAGAGTTATTGGCATTTCAATTACAGTCTATGCTCACATGATCTAATAGTTCATTTCATAGCCAAATCATACCATTTGAACATTCGTAACATGTATTTCACCCCCGAGAGTTATAAATCCGAAAACAGTTAAGAGAAAAGGGGGACATGAACCCACAAGTTTGCGTCCTGCTATCTTGTATGCTCAAGGGTCCTTCTATGAGTCGTACAACTACCTACACACGTGCCATGTTTTATTAGACGTTTAGATCGTGTAACGACTCTTTTGTCTTAGTTGTTCATTAAGACTTGTTTTGGAAATCTTGGTATATTTTGAGTTACATCATTTATGTATATTATAATATTCCAAAATATATAATTATTAGTTAAAATATTAATATTTTAACTTAAATTATATTTATCTCATTATTTGGAATATTGTCAAAATAATATATGTTTTCCTTAGTTCGTTTTGTAATTCTTTTCATGGATATTTCCCAAGTATGGGTACAACTATACTTGTATATTTTGCCAAGTATTTGTGGTGTATTCTGGTGTGTATTTGTACGTTTGAGAATACGTATTTTCTTGTATTCGTTAAGTATTCCTATACTTAATTTTGTATTAAATTTTCCGGAATATTATTTTTGATCAACTAAAATCACCAATTTGTATTCTTAAAATATATGTATTTTAAGAAAACTTTTATAGAAAAATATCTATAAATCTTTCTTGTAAAAAATAATTATACTTTCATATAAACCTCAAAAATATTATATTTCTAAGTTTAACTTAGGAAATATTTATAATCCCATTTTTCACCCAAAAATAATATATACTTAATTTGTTTAAGAAAATATATATTTTCTTCAAAAATAATATATCTTCTAATAGTTCAAGAAAATATATATATTTTTCTCCACTCAAAATAATATATTTTCTACTTGTTAAAATATGTTATATCCAGCAATACTTGCAAAATAAGCCATACTTTCCGTTCTCTTGGTTTCCAAAATACCGTTTAACTCATTTGTCGAAATATATGAATTTAATTTCCGAAATATATATGTGTAGACCATAGTCCTTGTCCGGTTTGTCCAATATTCGGGTATAATTCATTTATTTATTTTCTTGGAATTTTGGTAATATTTTGTATTGCATTCTTGGTATTTTGGTAAGTTATATTATTTCAAGTCCTAAAATAATATAACTAATACACATAATATACAAGTAATCACACAAATTGTGACATCTAAATATATATTTCCCTAAATATATACTTAGTCACTTTTATTTATCAAAAACCAACCTCCAATATTTGTAATTTTTGCAAAAAAAATTATGGCAAATTTTATATGAAAAACCATGGTTAAAATTTACTTATGAACACTTGTTTAAAAATATTTTTCTAAGTGTTTAAATTCTAGAAAATTTTTGCCATAGTTTCCCCTTAAAAATGGAGGTTTCCATGCTTTCAAACCATATCATTTTCTTTTAAAATCATCACCAATCAACAACAATTCAATCAACACTTACCATGTGCCAAGATCTTACAATTTACACTACATCATGAACTTGAAATTTTGTAAAAACTTGTAGTAACTTACTATGTTATTTAGTAGACTTAGTTACCCTTTAAAACATGGTTATTTGTTTGTAAATCACATTCTTGAAGAATTTAGTCCTTTACAACTTACAAGATGATTTTTCTAAAAATAATTCTTTTGTATTTTTCTTGTTACAAATATGGTTCCAGTCTTGATTTAGCACTAAATATATGATTAGTCTCTTTAAAAATCATGGTTATGTAAATCTTGTAAGTAAACTTGGTTTCTTGAGAAAATCATCTTTGAAATCATCCATGTACAAGACTAACATCATGTTTCATACTTCATCATACACAAAATCATCTTTATTTTCAAGTTCATGTTCCACATAATAGGATGATCATTTTGATTTCACAAGATCTATCCTCTCACTTGCTAGATCATGTGTTTAATCACAATTTAGCAAGCTTCTTATGATGTTTAACATCATAAATATAACATATCAACAATTAAGATTCACACATATACTAAAACAACATATATTCTTATGATTTTAAGCTTTATGTTAAGGATTATCTTCTTATTCTTTCATGATCTTCATGTTTAGTTACTTACATAATCTTCTAACCAATCAAAAGAGAAATAAAATGAGGTTATGAGAGTCTTACTACTAGCACAAGGCTAGGGAAGAGATCAAAGATGATGAAGATGATAAACTTGGTGGATAAAAGCTCTAGAGAGTGGTCCTTCAATCTCCAAGGCTACCAAGCTTCTTAATCAAGTTCCTTGCACCTTAGAATCATCTTAGAAAGGTTGTTGATGTTTGAAAAAATGGTGGTGGTGGTGTGTGGGTGAGTTGAGGCCGAGAGTAAGAGAGGGAGAGGAGGTGGTGATGTTTAGTGTTTGTGAAAATGGAAGTTATGAGGGTCTTGTGGTCTTTAAGTAATGTTCATCCAACATCTCCATAACTATTGGTTAATATGTCCCTAAAGTAATAAACATATCAATTAAATAAATGAAACAAAATCTTGAGGTGGGTCCCCATGTATAACCGTAAGTGGGGGGTGTGCTAGTTAGGTTGTAATCTTTAGTTAGTTAAGTTAGTTAAGTTAGTTTAGTTAGGTTTTAAGGGACTTAGTTAGTGTTTATGTGTTATGGTGTTTATAAGATGTGTTATGATGTCCGGTGACCATAACTAGCTTCGTAACACAAAAACAATGCTTCTAGTGAAAATTTGATGTTTCGGGTAGTGTCCGATTGTTCGGTTGGTTACCGGTTCGTTAAAGTGCTAAATTGCGCAGTTTAGTGTGCTTTATGTTGTCTTTTATGACAGTTTTGATTCCCGGTACCTAGGAAGGTATTCTGGACCATTAAACCATAATTCTGCATTATATTTAGGTGTTAAAAAGCTGAATTTGGCTGATTTGAACTATTTTCTGCAGAATTCCGCAGTTTTGGCGTGTTTCTGGCACTTTCTGGCACCTAAATCATCACTAGGAAGGCAGTTCTGTAACCCCTACTTTCCTACACACTATTCTAGTGTAACACTTGGTTTCAGGATTATTCTGTGTCTTAACATCACGTCTGTCTGAGTACTGAACTCTCGTCGGTACTTATAATTTGTCTGATGTATGTGCTAACTTTGTTTTGTGCACTTATTGAACCATATTGCGTTGCATGTAATAATGATGAACAATCTTGCAACATGAAATGCCTTGTATGTATATAACAGTAATCAGAAATACATTCGTCTGGTTAATTCAATCATGTACTGTCATTAATGTACATATTATTGTTTATTATTGTACGGGATACATGGAGAAGTGGCAGTTGTCACATGTTTAAGCACTTCTAGCTTAAATCGCAATCATTTCTTATTTGCAGCATAATTCCACATTTCCATATTGATTAATCTTCCACCATAAATATAATTGTGGTGGATTTAATGTGGTAGACTACTTATTCCGAGTTCTATCCCTCGGTTTATCTTTTTACAACGAAGATGCATTTTAAGGCATTTGTCTCACAAGGATCATGCCTTTCACTTTTATACTTATCCTAATGATTTACTTGATCGAATTGCTTATTTCTAACCAACCCGTAAGGGTCGTTTGCTTGATTTATCGATCAAGGGCGTTTTGGTCCATTTTAGCCTTTCATTTACGATGAAGGACTTTTAAAGGCATGTTTGACCAAATTCCCTCTTTTTAACTATGATCTTGTTTGAAAAGTCATTTTGTTTTCAAAACATAATGATTATAATTTGAATCATTTGGTTTACCTATTAAAGTAACCCAAATGTCAATTTTTTACTTTGTCTAACTCTTATAGAACTTCAAGTTCTAAATGAGGAGTTGTCCTATTATGCATACCTGACTCGGATCAATATATTGACCCGTTTTACTACCTTGCTTTAATAACTGCTAATTAATAGCGACGCGAATATCCATTAGATATTTTCTCCTGTAAGTACATAACTAGACAAATAATCATTGCTCGATATTGTCAAAGGGTGATATCTTCACCTTTTGACCCGTTTGGTCTAAGTGACCTTTTATCTTTGCGAGATGATATTTATTACCATCTCATCTACATGACTTGCTCTGGTTTACACCGTACGGTCATTTTACTTATAAACCATTTCTTAACTCTTTTGACCCATTATGGCTTACGCCATAAAGTGTCTTTGAAAAAAAAACTAATGGTTATCGTCAAGGTGTGACCGAATTACCGTTTTACCTTTATTATTTATGTTGGTGCATACATCTGTCGACTTCGTCTTGTATCGAGTCTTGTATTAGAATTGTTAGATTAGGGCACGTTGTACGAGGAAAATAGGGTTTGGGTGTGATTGAGCTATTTCGCATGAAATAGCAAAGAGCTATTTCGTACGAAATGTCCATTGGCTATTTTGCACGAAATAGCAAGATGTCATTCCGTGCGAAATACCCATCCCTATAAATACCTGAAGTGTTATCTCATTTTGTAAGGTTCATGTTTCCGGTACTGAAGTGTTGCCGATGTGTCAATTGATCTGTAACAGTGTTAAATCAATAAATCAAGACAATTAAGAGTGAATCAAGCTGTTACAAAGTCTAATCAATGAATTCTGCCTCTGATTAGACCAAGAACTCTTCTGATAGACTCGTTTTGATCGTCTCACGATCCTACATGTGGTATCAGAGCTCAGGAGGAAGAGTTCTTACTGATTCAGCTCAAAATTCTGATTTCTACACCTTCTTTTTCAAAATTAGCTAAATTTGACGGTTAAAATGGATTGAATTTCTTACATTATAAGCGAAACAGTGTTTTAACAAAGCCTTGAAAGTTTCAAATCTAAAATTGGACTAAAACCTGGTTAATTGGACAAAAATCTGATCGATAAGATGACGTCAGCAGTATTTCGCACGGAATAGATCTTTTATTTCGCACGAAATCAACATATTGTGTGAGCTATTTCGTACGAAATCACTATTTCGTACCAAAGTGTCTTCATTTCGTGTGAAAGTCTGTTATTTCGCACGAAATTAGCTGAAAGTTGGTTCATTTCGCACGAAATACCTTATTTCGTGTGAAAGTATTTCATTTCGTATGAAATCACCTATTTCGTACGAAAGCGTCTCATTTCGTGTGAACCATTTTGTTTGAAAAGGATATTTCACACCAAAGTTGATTTCGTTTGAAAAAGCTATTTCGCACCAAGTTGTTTCGTTTGAGTTCTCATTTTGTGTGAACTTTCATTGTTGTTTGAACTTTGTGAATTTGTGAAACAGGTTTTCAAAACATGGAAGAGGAATTTTACAATGCGTTTGCTACACCAGTTGCTCCTGTTACAGCTGCTGAAACTGTTTACAGTGAGAATGAGACGGGAACTTATCAAAAACCGCCAAAGCTTATGTACATTGAGGATTTTAGAGGATGGCAAAATCGATTTGAAAACTGGGTGCAAGCTTATAAGTTTGATGCATGGTGTTCGTTAGAGGTAGATTACGAGAAACCGAAAAATGAATGTGGGCTTGTGTAGGTCCCCTTGATGTCGAATGGATCTTTCACATAATTGTCAATCTAATCAAGAGTGCGGAATCCTCTTGATCAGAATATAGCAGAAAACGTGTAGGAACAGAAATCAGCAATTCACTTTTAAACAGGGTTTCTATTGATTATCGATTACAAGAATTACAATCAATCAAACCCTAACCAACTCCAAATTTCGTCCAAGCCTAATGCCTCTCACGAAATTCTCACAAACTCTGTTTTGGCTGATTAACCTAAACCCTAAAGCCTAACCTTGTTTATATAACACAAGGTTGCTACTTGGGCTGGGGTTTCCTACATGGGCAAGGCCCATTTCATCCACCCTTGTCCCAACTAGGTTTTGTTTAGCCCAAACTCTATTATTTCACTAATACAAAGCTAAACCCGCTAACCGTTTATCGTTTAAGTAATTACAAGATATCCAAAGACCAAATCTAAGCTGTTGTCACAAATATGCACCAACAAACTCCCCCTTGACAATAGCTTCATAAAATAACTTTGTCTTCAGTCTTCTTGCAATCTTCATGTAGTCTTGCACTGTCTTTGGTCTTTGGATAGCTTCAGCTTTAACATCTTCTGTCAGGAACAGACTCCCCCTAAGCTGATGCATCCAATCACCAAATCTTCAAAAACTTTAGCGTTTGAGTAAACTCCAGTTTAGCATTTGTAAAGCAATCTTCAAACTCTTCATCTTTGTCTGCAATATAGAAAGGAGGTTCTACCATGCATCCAACCAAACTCTCATCTTCTCAGCAACTTCTCAGCAACATCTCAGCAACATACTGCTTCAATCTGTATACTATAAAACAAACATCTCGAGAAACCATAAGAATTTTTCAACACAGTTAAATAAATTATTATTTTTTCAAGAGATAGTTAAACTGTATCACAGGTTAAGCATTTTCAATTTCATCACCAACATGCAAAACTTTTTAATCACACACCCTTTAACCCGCATGATTTAAAATTTTGAACTCACTTTCTAACACCGTCTCCCCCTATTAGTAACAATTCCTCCAAGAATAACAGTTTTCCGTACATTAAGAAATTTAAACAGAAAAGACACTGTTTTTGGATTTTTTTGTATTTTCTGAAAGCAAGTAAATAACAAAAGCAATAAACACTTTGTTTTTGTGAGAATCACTGGTAAGAAGATCATATCAACAGAATCAAACTGTTTTCACACTATTAGATAATTCTTTATTTAATTTTTCGTGAAAAGCAGGCCAAGACGATTACCAGTATGTTTGTCCACTTAAACAAAATGCATGAACATTTCAAGTACCATTACCGTATGATACGTTAAGGTAATATTATTACTGATATACTAGTGTGTCCCACTTCAGGATATACCCCCGCGATCAAGGTATGCACAAAGATTCATCGTAGTAGGTGAGTATACTGAATTCATCCGTTTTGTTTTTCAACGTTTAGATAATTGGTGAACAGGTCAGTACTTCCGCACAGCAAAGAGACCAAAATATCTAACGAGGGCTAAGACAAATACCATTTTTTTGGTACGATTTATGCATTTTGCACATGTTGAATGACTCTCTATGAGAGCTTCTTCATTTTTGGGTTTTGGCATTTTTAGCTCTTTTAAGATATCCTGGTTGTGCCTAGGTCAGCATGTATCTGGATGCAGCAGAAGGACAACCCTGATATCCCCAGATGAAATAACAGTATAAAGACCCAAAACTTCAGATTTTGGCAATCTATCAACGCAAGATTTAAGGTCATTAAACCATACACCACTGATGTGTTCCCCACTCATACACAGTTCATTTAGGTTTATATTACATTGGTAAGTTGATTATTTCATGCTTTTTGCCTACTGATACATCGTATGATGAAGCTGCTATCACACTTAAGCAATTTAATTCAGTTTGAGTGTGACAGTCTAACTTGCTGATGTACTATCATTTCTTCTTTTTCACACAGTGATAACTCATTTTTAATTTTCTATATTTTTTTATTTTTTATTTTTAAGAAAAACAGTAAACTATTTACAAAAATTCTTATGAAAAACCAGTTATTCAGGATTCCTCATCCCGTTGAGTTCGACTAAATGTTCAAAGCGTGCCCTGTCAAATGCTTTAGTATAAAGATCTGCCAGGTTATCTAGTGTGTCGACTCAGCACTTTGAACTTCAATTTAAATCATTTAATATATATATATCAACAATCTCACATCCCTTGTCATGTGCCTGGAGCAGCTACTATCAACATACCATAAGTTGATAATCCTCCTTAGCAGCTCCTGCACACACCAACCAAGAAATTAGTTAGATTGGGGGACCCAAGCCTTAATGGTCTTGGGTCGTCCAAATTCACCAACCACTGGAACATCTAGCCAATATCCATTACTCCTAACTGGAGTCTTGGATCTCAGACCTGTTGATGGAATTTGATTTTGATTTCCACTAGGTCTTTGGTCCTGAGGGTTCCTATATGTGTTTGGACTATTTGGCCTTTGAAAATTTTGATTTTGATACCTTGAATTTTGATTCCAAGAAGCATTATTGTTGTAATTTCTAAAGCCATTGTTATAAAAAGTTCGACCATCATCATTTTGGTATCGATTTTGATATTGACCTTGACTTCTGAAATTATTTGAATTATTATTGTTCATTCTTGGTGAACTGCTTCTAGGTCTCTCATATCTGCCTGGTGGAGATCTAGGCTGAAATCTTGGTTGATTTCTTTGAAAACGTGGAACTTGTGGAGTTCCTTTTTCAGCCTTATCTACACCAACAGCAACATTTTCTGGTTGCTTAGGAGCAGATTTCTTTGGAGAATTTGCAACTTTCTCCTCATTATCACCTTTCTTCTCATGTGATTTCCCTCTCTTTTTCTCACTCACTTGTGCTTCACTCTTTTTGTTAGGACAGCAGCTAGCTACATGTCCCTTGGTGTGACATTTGAAGCACGATCTCCTTTTCGTAGACTTCTTAGCTGGAGTCTCTGAGGTAGATCCCTTATCAGATAATTCTCCACCTTCATCATCTTAGGTTCATTCAAATTCGTCATGTTCGACATTTTAACGCAACAGACTGGTAAAACCGTACAAAATATCTCTGAAAACAGTGGTTACCAAATTACACCTTTAGAATCGTCTCGAAAAGACAAATCCAATGATATATAATGTCGAAAACCAAATTCGGGATTTTCCAGAGTTATTTTATTTTATTTTTTTTCCCTAAAAATCCAAGGAATTCGACGGTGCAGACGGTTTAGTCAAACGAGCTACGGATCAGTTTCTATTCACGAAAACGTTAATTTTTCCTTACGCTTGCCAAAAAATCTTCCACCTTTTAAATTTGCTACTAATTTCGCTGCTTAATCAGCTTAATTTCGCTGGGTAATTTCGCTGATCACTTATGCTGGTTAATCAATTTCGCTGGTTAATTATGCTGCACAATTTCGCTGTCCAATCTAATTTCGCTGATCAACAATTTCGCTATTACGACGACTATAATTTCGCCGAACACCGTAATAATTTCGCTGAGGAAAATTATACGGTTACCAAAGTCGCCTTTGGATTTATTTCGCCGATAAGTTCGCAGGTCTATTAAATTCACAGGTCCAGTATACGAAATTAATTAAATTCGCCGGTTAAATATGGAAATTCAATCTTTTCGAAACTTCGATGATTTTTCCGGATTCCTTAACAGTTTCTGCAAAATCGAGCCACCAAATCAGCAAACTTTTGACCCAATTTTTGATGAACTTAATGAAGAAACCAAGAACAATCTTCGAATTTCAGCCAAACTTCTTCAAAAACAGTCAACCAGAACAATCTCTAAAACCTGCAAAATAGCAAACAAACAGTGCAGAAGGTCAAAACAGCCAAAGAATTTGAAAATATGTATCAAACAAACAAATTTCGAAACCCTAATTTTTTCAGGTTTCAAAAATTCGAAAATCTCCCTGTTTCTCCAAGAACAATTTTGAACCGAGCCTTCAAGAGCCTAATGCTCTGATACCAATTGTAGGTCCCCTTGATGTCGAATGGATCTTTCACAGAATTGTCAATCTAATCAAGAGTTCGGAATCCTCTTGATCAGAATATAGCAGAAAACGTGTAGGAACAGAAATCAGTAATTCACTTTTAAACAGGGTTTCTATTGATTATCGATTACAAGAATTACAATCAATCAAACCCTAACCAACTCCAAATTTCGTCCAAGCCTAATGCCTCTCACGAAATTCTCACAAACTCTGTTTTGGCTGATTAACCTAAACCCTAAAGCCTAACCTTGTTTATATAACACAAGGTTGCTACTTGGGTTGGGGTTTCCTACATGGGCAAGGCCCATTTCGTCCACCCTTGTCCCAACTGGGTTTTGTTTAGCCCAAACTCTATTATTTCACTAATACAAAGCTAAACCCGCTAACCGTTTATCGTTTAACTAATTACAAGATATCCAAAGACCAAATCTAAGTTGTTGTCACAAATATGCACCAACAGCTTGAAAAAGCGTTTAGTGACTATTCAGATGTTGAAAAATTGAAATATACTAGTGAAAAAATGATGATTAGTATTCTCCAACAAGCAGTTAAAGAAGATATCTTTGTTTTGCTCCAACATGAGGGTACTGCTAGATCAATTTGGACGGCATTGATTAACAAATTTAAAGGAAGTGCTGATATGATAAAGAACAAAAAGGCTTTACTAAAGAAATCATTTGATATGTTTGTAGCTTTTGAATGTGAAACAACAAAAATGACCATTGATAGATATTGTCATTTGGTTTTGGAAATGGGAAGATTGGACATAAAGAAAGACGATGATGAATGGGTTGATAAGCTAGCCGATGCGTTACCTCAGAATAAATGGGGAACATATTTGTTGATCTTAAAATATATGAGAAAATCTGAAAGTATGAATTTGGCGAAATTTATTCAGAAGATTGAAGAACATGAGTTGGATATTCAGAAAACTGCTATCATGAGTAATCCAAATGCTCAACAAGATGTTAGTCTATATTACAGAGGAAACAAATTTGATACCACTCCAAGTCCAAAGGTTAAGACTGCTTTTAGTGCTGATAGTTCATCTGGATCAACGGGTAGCACAGTTACTCAGAGTGGTGGATATTCGTCTTCGTATTCAAGTTTTGATCATAATTTCATAACACCAAGTCCTCAACGACAAAATCCAACAAATTTGCAATGCAATGTTACTTTGAACATTCAAAATGGTCAAAATCTTTCTCCAGAAATAGCTAAGCAACACATGGCATCACTTGTTTCTATGTTAGAATCGTATGAAAGTTTAGTTGCGGGCAAAATTGGAAATCCGATGCTCACCAAAGAGGATTATGACCAAATTGATGCTGAGGAACTTGAGTTAATGGATGTCAAGTGGTGTTTGGCTAGTGTTGTTAGAAGAGCAGAAAAATTCCAACAAATTACCGGTAGAGATGAGTTTCGAGAAATGGGTGCATCTCCAATAGGGTTTGATAAATCAAAGGTTACGTGTTTTCGTTGCAAAGAAAAGGGACATTTTAAACGAGAGTGTAAAAATAAAGAAGCAACAGGAAGACAAGATGGAAAGAATGATTATTATCAAAAGTCAATTTTTCACCAGCTTGCTCAACAACCATCATCATCCCGTGCCATTGAAATTGAGAAGAAGAAAGCTTTTCTTGTTAATCAAGATGATGAAAAGGTTGCAGAAGGTTTTAGCTGGGACAAATACATTCCACCCGATTCAGGTCTTGTTGCTAAAATTCTGGAAGAAGAAGAAGTCAAATCTAGTCCGAAAAGAATACCGATTTTTCCAGAATTAGGAAGTGATGCAGATACCGATGATGAAGAAGAATATATTAATAAAGCTAGAAAAGGTTTAGATCCTGATAGTTTTAATTTTTTCTTTGCAGATAAATTTGACATGCTGAATGAGAAGAAGGCTGCCAGATTAAAGAGAGAGTTGGAAACAAAAAGAATTGCTGAAGAAAAGGCAAAATTGGAAGCTGAAGAAACAAAATTTGAAGAAAATTCCACAGAAAAGGTCGTAAATGAAGAATGTGAAATAAAAGTGGAATTTGATGAAAACCCGGTGTTTGAGAAGGAAGTGGAGAAAATAGTGGAGAAAATTGTTGAAAAAATCGTTGAAGTTGAAAAAATCGTAAAAGTTGAAAAAATTGTTGAAGTAGAAAAATTGAGAAAATTGTCGAGGTAGAAAATATTGTTGAAATCACGAAACCTTGTCTGAAATGTCTGGAATCATGCAAACATTGTGAAGAGAAAGACAAGAAGATTCGTGAACTTGAAGAGTTAAAAGAAAAATTGTTGTGTGATGTGAAGTATGTGAAGGAATCATATGATGTGTTGAACAGAACAGTTGATGGTCTGAAAAAGACAAATTTAGAAGTTGATGCTGCTATGACAATGATGAGTTCAACATTAATGACAAAGCAGAAGGTCATCAATGAGTATATTGAAGACTGTGCAAAGCTAAAGCAGGATTTGGAACTCGAAAAGATTGAAAGTGAAAGAATCAAATGATTACTGTTGAGTTATACAACTTGTGATTATTTGATTGATCGAGTTTATCCTACTGTTGCAGGTCTTGAAGCGTTTCAAGATTAAATGACAGAAGATATGGATACTGGTAAGAAACAGAGTGTCAAGTATAACAAGTGTCCACCCCCGATATACGAAAGTTATTCTCCCAAAAAGTCAAATTAGGAACGATTAAAGAATGCGCTCAACATAAAGTTAAAGTCTGAAACCATTGATGAGTTACCAGACAATATTGATGTCACATTCACAGCGTCTGACACTAATCATGAGTCTGAATTGTTAAAGAAAGTGGTCAATCAGGTGTTGGATATGGATGAAGAGTCAAAGTCGGAGTCTAAATCTGAAAGTTCGAGTTCATCAGAAAAGAGTTCGAGTTCACCGGTTAAACGGGTTTACAATAAAGAATTCCTGTTATCAAAATCTAATTTGAATGACGGACCAATCAAAGTGGCATATACTTTGAATGATTCAGACAAATTATATTTTGATGAATCTGATTCCATAAAATCAGAGGAGTCATCTGTTGAGAAAAAGAATGAGAATTCCGTTCCAGAGTTGAACGATGAAAATTTTCCGCCATTGTCAAAAGAAAATTTGAAGTTGAAAGTTGGTAAGATTGAAATTTCAGATCAATTCTTTGCTGGTAAAGGAGAATTTGATGCTGAAAAGACTTTCAATGGGAAAGTCAAACATATATTTGGAAAGATGGTAGATGGGAAAGTGAAAAGTGCAAAAGATTTTTACAAATCTAAAAGATGGTGGGATAGATGTGAGTCAAAATCACCCAAGGCTGGTCAGGCTTGGGTGACAGGATTTTCAAATTAAACTCCTGACTTGCCGGAGCTCCCAGGTTGGTAATTGTGGAACATGAATCGGCATCTTTCTACAAATGATATTTTGTCCTACAAGTGGTAGTTTTTCTTGAAAATTGTTATATTTCGAATTTACAAGTGGTTTTGGTTGATAAGTGAACCTACAAGTGGTTGAAGAAGATTTTCACTTACCAGTGGTTGATCAAGGTCATTAAGTTGAACTTGATTTAACCTTCATACAAAGTGATTGGAAAACAAAGTGATGATCATAACCCCAATCTTACAAATGGTAAAATCAACAAAACTTATTTTCCGGAAAAACCATTTTTTGATTAAAACAAACTTAAGTGTTTTGAAATCATAATGGGAAAATAGTTTGTTGTCAGGGGGAGTTCTGATTGTTTTTGCCAAGTGAATGGTGATTTGAAGCGATTCGATATCAGTTGTTACTTTACTTGTATAGTTTGTTTTCATATTTCCTTTAAATGATTTTGAATTTTAGGGGGAGTAAGAAATTTCAGAAAATCCAAAAACATTTGAAATTTTGAAAAATCCAAAAACATGATAAAATCAAAAATGAGTTTTATTGTGAAAAAGAGGAAATGATAGTACATCAGTGGACTATCACAGCATGCTAAAGAATTGGAAAGTCAAATGTGATAAACGGTCTCACTGATGATGTGCCAGTAGGTTTTTACACACTTAGTAGATTGTGTTCGAGATATAAACCTAAATTTCAAACTTACTTATTTCGTGGGGAACATCTCTCGGATATATGGGTAAACCCCGAAATCTTGTTTGAAAGACCCCTCTTTCTGAGATACTAGGTCTTTATGCTTAGTGATATCTGGGGTATTATCCCGGGACTTCTGATTTTGCGGAAGCAATGGCCTAGTCCCCGTATAATATTTTTCGCTTGCTTGAAATATAGCACCCCCCTCAGCATAAAAAATGATGAAACATTGCAAAATGCTAATCATGTACTGTTGTAGAAAAGATTCTCTAAAGGGAACACACCTAAAAGTCGAAGCCATCATCTCTCTGATTTTGCGGAAGCAATAGCCTGAGCTCTCATGGCCCTCGCATTTTAACCCTTTACAGATATCATCTAGGTATACTCACCTGTAAGACTGAATATTGGGATCTGGATACGGGAGTATATTCTGAGGTGGGACATGCGAATAAGTTTAAGTCTCTAAAACATTAATCTCGTATCTCGAAACAGTTGAACTTTGTGTGAAAATTTAAGTAGATCAGTATACTGACAATCTAAGTGAATCGTTTAGAACTTAAAATGTGTATAGCTCAACGGTGTTGGTGATTTATCTTATAAACTGATATGATCCTCTTACACAAACTCACAAAAAATATTGTCTGTAAATACGTCTTTACTGCATTTCTTTAATATCAAAAATCCAAAAATACTTTCGGAGTGTTTTAGTATAAATTTTGAAAAATCCAAAAAGATTTTAGACAACTGATGTTGAAAAGATGATTTTCAAAATTCCGAGTACTAAACATGATGAACAACAGGGTTGGGAGAGTTTATTTGAAATGAAAAATGTTATTGAAATGTTTAAATGGGTCATTCAGTTGAAACCAAATTTGAATGTGTCATATACAAGTGGTTAAGAGAATTTGTGAAATGTCATATTATTACAAGATGATGTTTTGAAATTAATTATACAAGTGGTAAGCAGAAAGTTTAAATTTGTAAAATTTTAAATTTGTGAAATTTACTTTGAGGTAGAGAATATGCAGCTTATGGTTATGAGAGAGTCAGGTTGCGATTCTAAAACTTGTGAAAGCCAGACTACGATCCCAATCATTTTTTAAGGGGGAGTCTGATAATGAAGAGCTTAAGGAATCAAGAGATCTGATCAAGAGAATGTGAATAGATAGATTGAGATTCAGAAGTGTTAAAGATGAAGGGTGCTTACACTGTCAGATATTTTGAAAAGCCCAAAGACTACTGATCAAGGCTGAAGACTGTGAAGACTCGACACCGAAGACTTCGTCAACATTCGAGGGGGAGTCTGTTGGTGCATACGTCTGTCGACTTCGTCTTGTATCAAGTCTTGTATTAGAATTGTTAGATCAAGGCAAGTTATACGAGGAAAATAGGGTTTGGGTGTGATTGAGCTATTTCGCACGAAATAGCAAGATGTCATTCCGTGCGAAATACCCATCCCTATAAATACCTGAAGTGCTATCTCATTTTGTAAGGTTCATGTTTCCGGTACTGAAGTGCTGCCGACGTGTCAATTGATTTGTAACAGTGTTAAATCAATAAATCAAGACAATTAAGAGTGAATTTCGTCTTGTATCTTCTGTTGGTTTACCCTATAAGGTAACCATTCAAAACTCATTATCTATTAGTCATTGCATGACTAAATAATCGTATTAGTCCTTTTCAACCATTAAACATGGTTTATTATTATTGTCTTTTGTTCTGACCCGTATCATGTCGCGTAGGAACATCATAATTCAAACATGACTTTCTATTATTCATAACCTATAAAATAAATAGGTATTAAATAAAAGGTGTAAGTTTTACTTACCTTGCATCCACATTATGCTTTTCCTTCATACTTGATTCGTTTGACTCGCTTCCTTCCCAAGCTTTCATCTAGCTTGTCAAGCGTCAAACTATCATCATAATTCGTAAGATGGTTAGCTTAGTCATTATCAATCACGACTATTTCATCTTACAGGTTTTATGTCGAATTTATCATTCGATCATATCATTGGTCAGTTTGACTTTTAAAGTCAAACTGCCTATTGACATAAGTATTTACACGATGTAGCTCAACTATTCGTTTAAGTACTTTGTCAAATATCCGGTAAGCATCATTCTTATGCTACCGTTTTAACTACTTATTCAATCAAGTCATCGAAATCATAACTCATTGAATTTTCACTACAATATATCATTCTTAACATGAATCTATCATCATTTTCGTTTTATCATACAAAACCCATTTCATAGTAAGTATGCTTATATACTCAAACACACATTTTATTCAAGTATTTCCTTATTACTATCATGTATGATGATTCTAAACACAATTGTATCATCAATTTCATCATATGATTAAAACCCACTTATCTAGTGTGGTAAATCATCTAATCATTCAATTCATGGCAATTTATGTATAATTTTCACTTAAGGTTTCGTTCCTAAGCAATTATACATCACAATTCAATCATAGCTTCAATAATTCATCCATAATTCGTGATTATGATGTTTCTTCAATTTTCACAAATTCACAAATCATCAAAATTTTACATACCTTGTGATCCCCTAGCTTTGGTGATCATTAATTCATGTTCAATTGTGAATTTGAGCTTAGTTTAAGCCTTCAATTTGATGATTTTGTTGGAATTAGGGTTTTGGCTCCATGGAGCTTCCTGAGTTCGAACAGAACACACATTGAATGTGTGTTTTATTCTTAAGTTTTTCTTTTTATAACTTAACTTTCAATTTACCCCATTTTGGCCCCTCATGTTTGGTTAAGTATTAAGTAGGCTAAAACCCACTTATTTCCAACCATACTTCCTTTTGTTAACTAGGTTAAACATTCTTAGTAAACTTAATGGGTTCGTGGAGAGTACAACTCGTTTTGTTTTAAGTCCCATCTAATCGGGCCTTTTATAAACTTTATTTCCTCAAAAGCTTTCATTTAACTTTTATTTAATATTAGGTTTATTTATTTAAATTCTAATATTCACCGGGTTAATTTTTACCACTAACGGTACTTTACCCGTCATTTACTATTAACATGGTTTGATTACCAAACCCATTTTAGGAGTGTTACAAACAGTCTTTGCAATCAACAGGGCTTTGGTATAACAGTCTTTGTGCACAACAGTCTTTAGGATCATCAGTTGTTAGAAGCCACTGTCATTGGAGGGAATTAATTCTTCAAACACTGCTTATTGTGGATCAACTATTGAGAACCAGTTTTGCCTTTTATATCATCTGTTCTTCAAGGAAGGATTACATGGGCCAACGACAAGAAGTATGTTCAAGAACTTTCCATAATTCAGCGGCGGTTTTTGTGCCGATGACGAGATAAGCAATAGTAGCATCAAGCATAGCATTGATGTAGCCATCATCTCGTTCCCATTGGGCGGTGTCGCTATTGGAAGCGGGTGGGGTAGATGAGATGTATTCAAGGAGACCCAAGGTTTTTAGAATGGTAATGACTTGATGTTTCCAAGATAGGTAGTTCACATATATTAGTTTGACGCTTACGACTGGGGCGATATTGGTAAGAGACGAGAAACGTGAATTGTTTTGTGAATCATTTCTAGGGGAAGATGGTGGGGTTGGTAGGGTAGAGCCAACCATGGTTATGATGTAAAAATGAAGAAGAGAGAGAAAAGAAAAAAAAAAGATTAGAACAATGCCCTTGATACCATGAAAGTAATTGAGAATTTTGTAGTAATTTCTTATATCATTCAATAAATATTTACATGAGTTTATATAGCCGCAATATAATAACCTATGGAAGATCAAACGACACTCTAATAACTGATCACATTTAGTATATTTAATAACTAATTAAACATTGAGTCAAGAGTGAGAAGATGGTGAGCCTTGGAGATAATATTGGAGTGAATTTATTTTCTAACAGGGAGGTTGGTCTGATACTTAATCCACAAAAAGGAGTATTCCTTTATTTTCTCGACCAACTCAAAAACTCGAAAAGACCTTCCCTCAAACACTTTTTTCTTCCTTGCGTACCAGATTCTCCAAAAAGTTGCCTTCATAACGGTATTGACCAATTTTTTCCACTTTTTTAACCCCGGGGTGTTATCTAAAGTAGGGGCGGCCCTAGGGGTGGGCGAGGAGGAACACCGGCCAGGGCCCGTGATTCTGAGGATCACGTTTTCTTTACATACGATATATATGTATATATATTAAATCCGATACATCACAAGATTCGAAGGATTATGGAGATAAGGGTGGATATAGGAGATAACACGAAAAAAACGAGTCGAATTCTAGTTGGATTAGGATTTCTGGATCGCCGGAAATTCGAAGAAGGAGCAGGCGTCAGGCGATTTGTTTTTGTTTTAAAAGTTTGAGCTTTGTGCTATACTGGTCCTCGTAGTTTGAAAGTTCACTTGAAAGTTCTAAACAACTTTAATATTTCACAGCTTTGGCCCCTTTTGTTTAAGGAAAACTTAAGACTTGAGAACTTCTATAACTTTTCTTTCTTTTGTTCTTTATAAAATTTAAACTTTTATAAGACTTAAGATTTATTTAAAGATCATTGACTTTTAAAGTTTTATAAAGTTATATATATTAAATTCTAATAATTTATAGAATTATTTATTTAATACCAAATTTTATAAAAAAATATATGAAATTTGGTAAATGGTAAAATAAAAATGCAAATGAAATCGAGTCGTTTATTGATGAACAATTATGTTACACGTACAATGTGATAAATAGAATAATGGAAAATATAATGTTGTTAAATGAACAGTTGAACGACAGTCCACCACGCACCACCCTCGAAATTCCAGCAATTCTTTAGGGCATATTTTTCGAGTTTGGACATGGCACTTGAATTCTTAAGGCCGACCCTGATCTAAAGCGTTAGTAATGTCATGGACCAAGTTCGCATTGACTGGCAAACAAACTCTATTTACGAAGGCATGGTTGCAGTCTTCAGTACCGGTTACATCCAGTGGCGGATCCAGGATTTTTTTTCCTATGGGTTCACTTTTTTGGGTGGTCAAATTTTTACAACATTCGTTATAATTTTCGGGTCGGGCTGGGCTGGGTCACGGAACATAATAAAGACCTAAATTTCATATCAAATTTCTATTAGCATTAGTCCAAAATTTGGGTTTCATAAAAACTAAAATTGCTAAAGAGCCAAAGCTCATATCAAATCAAATAACTATCCTACGAAAACCACAAATCGCAAGTAACGAATTCATATCAAAATTTATCATCTATTGAGTATTCGAGTTAAAAATTGAAAGAAACTTTACCTCAAATATCGCCTACTTTGATGCTTAAAATTGTCGAGTGAATAAAGGGAGGACTCAAAATATATAAAAGCACCAGCTGATTTTGCACCCTCTGCCACCAACACCATCATCATCAACAACCACTTTATAATGTAAAATTGCTCTAGAAATCCCAGACCAAAAACTAAAACCTGGTGAATTAACATACATAACTAAAAGCTCAGGGTTCTTAATCTGGTGTTACTATAAAACCAGAACTTCATTTAACAATATCAGGAATGAATCTACAATTTATGTATAAATATCACAAGACAAACTAGAGTAGCTGCATTACACTGCACATCAAAACAATAAAACACCTTACAAATAACTTATGTGCAGTTTAAAACAACATTCATGAGCATTTTTAATCTAATATGGCTTGTCAAAATCACAAATTCTAAGTATTTATTTAGTGATAAATTTTAACAAGTAGTTTTAGTTTGATTTAATTTGTCAAAATCCATGTTTTATTCAATTATACGCCAACTATTTTGTTCCACTAGAACGAAATTCACATATAATCAATCATATTTTAAACCAAATGAGATAACATCACAGAAGAGGGATCACCTAACATCACAGCAGCGGAGAGGAAGGACGCCGGTGTTGGCAGCAATCGGCGGAGGAGGTGACTGAGCCGCTGAAGGTGGAGCTGCTGATCAGCTGATGTGGTTTCACTCTTCTTCGTTACTTGTTCTCTGAGACTGTGCGGCGAGTTTTTTTTTGTTATAATCCTAAATGGGTTTTATTACATTGAAGAAAAAAAAGAGAAATAAAAAAAAAGGAACAAAAAACATTAATTATGCAACACACGAGATTCGAACCCTGGTGACTTTGGGAGAATAACGCGGACATAACCAGTGGAACCAAGGTATTTTTTGTTTATGGGTTCCCTTTATATTTTACTTATGGGTTTCTTTTCAGTTTGTTATATATATTTACACTAAAAATTAAAAACCGAATGAGTTCCCAAGAACCCGTATTTTCTTCATAAGTCCGCCCCTGGTTACATCGATACAGGTTACATTATTTAAGGACAAACCTAAAAAAAGTTCAGATTAATTTTTTTTTGAACGGCAAATTTCTTTTAATCCTGTCGTATGTGTGACTTGAACCCAAGACCTCCCTCTCCCAAGGTGTTTAAAGGCTTTGCCTTTGCCAATGGACCACAACCCCATTGGTTCAAATTAATTAACTTAAAAGCCACGTTATCTTATTGTTATTATTTTTTTTCTCAATCCCCTCTGACAAAAGGTATTTAGTCAACGTCAAAGGAAGCCATAAAATAAAACAGCTTCATATTCAACACGGGATCAATACGCCGTCGTTTAGGGTAGAAAGAACCTTCGTTAAAGTTGCGTAAAAGCAGCCATTGATGAAAAAATAAGAAAAAAAGATCACCGACTCCACCGTGTCGGTGGAACCACTGGATCAAAATCATCATTTTATCATACACATTGTTAAGGGTTTGCAATTTGTTCAACTTCCGGCGACTGATCGATCGGAATGGGAGACGGTGGCGGTCTTCCTACGATGGATCTGATGCGATCGGAGCCAATGCAGTTAGCTCGCATCGTTATTCCGATGGAATCTGCTCATCGAACGGTGTCGTATCTTGGTGACCTAGGGCTTTTTCAGTTTAAAGATGTATGTTGCTATACGTATCCTTTTTATACTTGATTATGATTGTGATTATGATTATATGCCTGTTTGGCTGTTTGTTCGTGTAATTTATTGGCATTTTGATGGGTTTATGTTGTTCTAGATCTGTAGGAGTTTAGAAAGATGTTTAGGCGTTTGAGTTAGTGATTCACAGATATGATTGAACATAGTGATTGAATCGTATTGAAAAGTTCGTTATAGTTGATTATGATTATACGGTTGTTTATCTGCTTGTTCGTGTAACTAATAGGCATTGTGGACGGTTTAAGTTTTTTCTAGATCTGTAGGAGTTTGGAAAGTTGTATAGCGGTTTAAGTTACTGACTGAAAGATATGATTGGAATTGGTTTGGTATATGCTCGTTGAATCATTTGAACAGATAGTTATAGTTGATTATGATTATATGTTTGTGTGTCTGTTTGTGTAATTGATTGGCATTGTGATCAGTTTAGGTTGTTCTAGATCTGTAGGAGTTTGGAAAGTTGTTTAGGCGTTTGAATTACTGACTGGAAGATGTGATTGAATCGTTTTGAACAGGTGGTTATCGTTGATTATGATTATATGTTTGTTTACCGGTTTGTTCGTGTAATTAATCGGAATTATGAGTGTTTTTTAAGTTTATTTAGATCTGTAGGGGTTTGGAAACTTGTTTAGGCGTTTGAATTACTGACTGATAGGTATGATAGAACATCATCATCATCATCATCATACTCAGTATGTCCCACCAATAGCAAAGCTAAGGTAGGGTCTGAGGAGGGTGAGATGTAGACAGCCTTACCTCTACCCCATAGGAATAGAGAGGCTGCTTCCAATGAGACCCCCGGCTCGATTGTAGTTTTGCATCAAGCCTTGGACATAAGGCACATAACACTCGGCAATTGAGACAAACACCGATTAGTGCATGTACTCCCTTGTCTTTTGGCTATCAACGCCACCACATGATGCATGATTAACCATCCCCTCTTTTAACGTTATTTTCACGAAATTAGTAAAATAACGTTAAAATTAGTGCCCTTTCACTTTTGCCCCCCGAGCGCCCACACATATATACATTATATGAGCATACCACAAGCGGGGCGTAAAATAACGTTATATGTGCATGTACCCCCTTGTCTTTTGGCTATCAACGCCACCACATGATGCATGATAGGTATGATAGAACGTGATTTTATTATAGGCTGATTGAATTGTTTTGAACAGGTAGTTATAGTTGATTATGATTGCGATTATGATTATACATTTGTTTGTGTAATTAATTGCATTATGATTGTTTTAAGTTGTTCTAGATCTGTAGGAGTTTGGAGAGTTGTTTAGGCGTTTAAGTTACTGACTGAAAGATGTGATCGAACATGATTTTGTTATATGCTGATTGAATTGTTTTGAACAGGTAGTTATAGTTGATTAGTACTAATAAGAATACATTGATGCTGGATGCATCATCATTCATCTATTATGCTGCATATGTGTAAGTGACACTGTATGTTTGTATTCCTAAAGGTGTTTATGCAGTTATGCTTGAATTGTATCTGGTTAAAGCTATGAACGTTTTAGATTTTCGAAAGCTTGTTTAGTTAGGACTCGTGTCTGGATCTTCTGATTGATCATCTTGTTATCTAATATCAGGAAACAGATCTTATATGATCTACTAATTAAGAGCTTTGGAGATCATAAATTGCAAGGACATTTTGATATCTTTTCTGTGTTTTTCGTAACATAAAGTTTTCCTATGATAGGATAAGAAAATAGCTTGTGAATTTGCATGTAGATAGTACAGGTTGGTGAGCTTGTTAAGTTTATTTTGGATATTGGATGTGTTTGCTGGAATAAATTTAGAGTGGACGCATTTGGAGACCTAATTTTGAATTCACTAACAATCATCCCTCTGTTTAGTGTTCATGCAGCATTGAGCTAAATTGCATTAGTGAAATCATTGAATTAGGTTTAGCTGATGAAACTGATAAGACACTATTTAACTTGTTTCTATAGGCATGCATCGGGTCCTCGTTACGCTATCATTTGTAACACATGTAGTTTTCAAAATATATATGTAATCAGGAATATATTGTTTCTGATTCTCACTGTTTCATTTACTTTTGTTTGTTTTTACAATATGGATAGCTCAACTCAGACAAGAGCCCATTTCAGAGGACATTTGCTGCCCAGGTATGTTCATTATTCTTCATCTCCATTGTCTACAACCAGTCATTTTTGTAACACCTGTATGATATGATTTTGTGGCTATATCCTTCCATAATGTTTCTCTATGTAAACACCATACATGTTGAATTGTTAGGAATGAGACTACTGCTGCGCTGTCTCTTTGATTCTCTTTCCAAAAAGGATCTTGGAATGGGATTATACAATCACATGTCTAAATAATATCTTTTAAAGTGTTTATGTATTACAAAGTTGAATATTAAAACCAGAGGACTAAATATTGTGAACTTTCCTGATATAGATCAAAAGGTGTGGGGAGATGGCACGCAAGCTTCGCTTTTTCAGGGATCAAATGACGAAGGCTGGTCTTTTAGCCTCAACAAGGTCTTCATATGGCTCAGAAATTAGTCTAGATGAACTGGAGGTTAGTAAAATGTGTAACAAGCATTTAATACCAACATATTATAGCTGTATTATAACATACATTATTGTGATTACCAGGTAAAACTTGGAGAACTTGAATCTGAGCTGATAGAAATGAATGCAAACACTGAAAAGTTACAGCGTGCTTATAATGAACTTTTAGAATATAAGCTTGTCTTGCAGAAGGTGACTAGACTAATTTATATTCTCATCTATTTGTTCTTTGGTTCATCTTTGTGATGTAAACATGCATAAATATTTGAGAATGCTTTTTTTTTTGTTTCAGGCTGGTGACTTTTTTCATCATGCTCAAACCAGTGCTACAGTTCAACAGAGAGAATTTGAAGAGCATCGCCTTGTTGAAGGATCAATGGACAGTCCTCTGTTATTAGAACAAGTACTCATTTTTCAGTTTAGTGGTGTCTATGTTGGTATGTGTTACTCTATATATTCTAATGCACAGTGTAATAACATGTTTGTAGGAAATGACAACCGATATTTCAAAGCAAGTTAAGCTGGGATATGTAAGCGGTCTTGTTCCAAGAGATAAATCAATGGCTTTTGAAAGGATCTTATTTCGTACTACCAGGGGTAATGTGTTTTTGAAGCAAAATGTTGTTGAAGAAGCTGTCATTGATCCTGTGCAAGGAGAGAAGGTTATTTCCTTAAATTTATTTAACATCATTCTGCTGATGTTGATGGATATTCACATACAAAAATGTTTGCATTTATGGCTATACGTTCATGACTTTGGATTATCAGCATTAGCATGGTATGTTTCTTTCAGCTTATGAGAAGTCGATATGCACTATTTACAGGTGGAGAAAAATGTTTTCATCATCTTTTATTCTGGAGAAAGGGCAAAGAACAAGGTCTTAAAGATATGTGATGCATTCGGAGCAAATCGTTATCCCTTTACAGATGACATAGGAAAACGATACCAATTAATTACAGAGGTACGTGCCTCATCAAGAAGCTTCTTCAGGTTTCATAGTCTTTTATAGTTTGATTTTTTTTGGGGGCCAGAAATATCTTCAGGTTTTTTATGAAAGTATATGTAAAAGCTTATTTCTTTCGAATTCATTCTCTCTATATAGTCGATGGTCTCATGAAGTTGTGCCATGATTTGTATGGCTTTGGTATACTAAATTAGATGTATTCGTCTTTTTGTTCATTCATATACTCAAATAAAAAATAAGTAATGAGCTGGCTTATGTAGCTACACCAAATTTGTTGTGCAGAATTTCAGATTAACCCTCTCTCATCTGCCTTAAATAATTGCTAAATTAGCTGACTTAAAAGTAAACGTTATAAACGTGTAGTCACCTTAAAAACTTCAACTTATAGGTGTCTGGAAAAATTTCGGAACTGAAAACTACTATTGAAGTTGGAACATTGCACTGGAGCAGCGTGGTACAGGCTATTGCTAATCAATTTGAACAGTGGAATAATTTGGTAAGTTCACTATTCTCTTTGTTCCTGCACTCTCTCGATCTTTCTAACTGATATCTTATCAACTTGATTTTAACTGATGAAGGTCAAGAAAGAAAAATCAATTTACCACACGTTGAATGCTCTCAGCTTTGATGTGACGAAAAAATGCCTGGTGGCAGAAGGCTGGCATCCTGTTTTTGCTACAACTCAGGTATGCTGCACTATTTCCATGAGGATCACTCAACTCAAGATGGATAGATCATAGATTTTTAACAAACTGTTACATGATATTGGGTTGCAGATCCAAAAGGCTTTGCAGAGGGCAACGGTTGACAGTAACTCACAGGTTGGGGCCATATTCGAGATTCTGCATTCTAAGGAATCACCACCTACATATTTCCGCACAAACAAAGTTACTTCTGCTTTTCAAGAGATTGTAGATGCTTATGGGTGAGTATAACTGAGTTATGTCATCTGATGGAGTTTTTACTACGGTCAATATGTTCACAGTAGAGGTAGGCTGTGAATGAACCAAACGGATATGAACAGAGGCATGTTCGTGTTTGTTCATTTAACTTTAATCGAACACGAACACAAACACGTAATCGAACATATTTTTTTGTTCATGTTCGTTTATTAAGAAAATGGGCATGTTCGTGTTCGTTTAAAACCTAAACGAACAATTCACGAACATAAACACAAATGAACATAATTGAACTAACATAAATGAACACAACTGAACATAACTGACTAAACATAAAGTAATTCTTATATAAATTAGTGACAAGTCACGATAAATTCCATTGGAAAACCCATTTTTATTACAAAAAAGCTTAATTACCAAGTAGTTATATTTATATAAGTAAAAGAAGGTTCATTTATGTTTACTATTTATATAAATATAACTACTTATGTATTTATATCGAAACAAACATAAACAAATGTAAATAATTGAACGAACATCAGTGGACGTTCACGAACATAAATGAACAAACAAGACGCGTGCTCATGTTCGTTCGTTTAATTAAATGAACAGAAAATTGTGTTCATGTTCGTTCGTTTATTAAAACGAACATAACCGAACTTCTCGCCGAACAAGTTCACGAAAGTTAATGAATGTTCGGTTCGTTTACAGGCCTAGGTAGAGGTGACAAAATGGGCGGGGTTAGGTAACAGGTCAAGACGGGCAAGCTTTCTAATAGTTAAAGCGGGTCAGGTCAAGCACACCACCTTTTGTCCAAAACTTATTAACCGTTCATTAATAACTAGTGTGAAATGTATTATTTCAGTAAGAATATAATTTTTGGGTTCGGTGATTTTGGAGGCTTGATGCATTAGATACAAATGTACAATTTGAGTAACCTTTGACCCGTTTGATCCACTTTCTTTGAAGTTTGTTTTTTATTTTTTTCCGGCTAGAGATAAAGCTTAACCCAATTACCCGATTTGATTCCGGCTGATAAGTAAATCGGTCTGAATTGCCAATTCTAGTTGCGAATTTACAATAATCAATATGTTCATTGTGTAATTTAAGGAGTGTTATAATGTGTTTAATACCCATATACTACAGTACTACGTATTTTTCCCTCTTTAAACTTTAAAAAGTGGAAACGGGTATTAAGAGTATCTTGTTACTTTCTTTCATTTTGTCAATTAGCAAATATCTAAAGGAAATTTTATCCAAAAGGTGTTAATGAAGTCTTTTTACACTTGACAGGGTCGCAAAGTATCAAGAAGCAAATCCTGGTCTATACACAATTGTTACTTTTCCGTTCCTATTTGCAGTCATGTTTGGAGACTGGGGCCATGGTATATGCTTGCTTCTCGCCACACTGTTTCTTATTCTGAGAGAAAAGAAATATTCTAGTCAGGTAATTTCGGCACCTTTTTTTGAGATAAAACGAGCCCAAACATCCAATTTTTTGAATCTGGGCTATGTTATCTTTAGGTTTGCATGTACTACGTAGAGAAAAAATATGCTTTTAATGTAAAATCTTAAGTTCAGAACAATATATGAAAAGCAAAGAAAATCTATTATCTTTGTCTCCAACCTGTATATTGTATTGATGAGCTTCCTTTTTTTTGGTAACTTACAGAAGCTAGGAGACATAATGGAAATGGCATTTGGTGGTCGTTACGTTATCTTAATGATGTCAATTTTTTCAATCTACACAGGACTCATATATAACGAGTTCTTTTCTGTCCCATTTGAACTTTTTGGGCGATCTGCCTATGATTGTCGTGATCCTTCCTGCAGGTATGGACTGCTGTTAATTGCATAAAATGGTTAACAACTTTTATAAAAACCTTCCAAACTTAAAAAAGAAAATCATTTGTTACACCAATTTTCTTTTATGTACTGCGTTTTAACATTTGACTTCACTTTAGGGATGCTACGACTATTGGAATGATCAAGGTGCGGGACACTTACCCGTTTGGTGTGGATCCTATGTGGCATGGAACACGTAGTGAATTACCATTTCTTAACTCGCTGAAGATGAAAATGTCTATCTTATTGGGAGTAGCTCAGATGAATCTCGGAATCATTTTGAGCTACTTCAATGCAAAGTTTTTCAAAAATGACTTAAACATCCGGTATGTTAAATGGCTATTGGACATAGATTGTTGGCTGAAGTGGCGGTAATATGGGTTATATTTTATCTTTAACAGGTCAAACTAAAAAAGTGTAACTAAAAGGGAAACAGGTCAAATGGTCCAAACAGGTTATCAAAGTGTATATTTAACTCATACAACTTCCTCAATCAATTTATTTAAATTTATATTACTATTTTAATATTATAGTTTTAAAATCACATTTCATGCATGAATTAGAAACGCCCATTTTGCCGCCTCTGGTTTGTGGTCACTTTTTGCATGTATTTCAGCATGAATTCTTGTCATATGCTAATTATTATGTTATTTTTCATTGAAAGAATTATATTATTGAAATAATCAGCATTTTAAAATGAATTATATCAGGTACCAGTTTATTCCCCAGATGATATTCTTAAACAGTTTGTTCGGCTACCTTTCTCTACTCATTATTGTGAAATGGTGTACTGGTTCTCAAGCTGATCTATACCATGTAATGATATACATGTTCCTCAGTCCCACTGATGATTTAGGAGAGAATCAGCTTTTTTGGGGCCAGAAATATCTTCAGGTTTCATTGTCTTTTATAGTTTGATTTTTTTTTTCATTTTATGTAAATTAAAAGTCATCACTTATAAGATTCCGTTAATCATCAGATACTACTACTGTTGCTAGCACTTGTTGCTGTACCATGGATGTTGATCCCGAAGCCTCTTCTTTTGAAAAAGCAACATGAAGAAGTAAGCTCACGTCTTTTTTTCTGGAAATCTTTTTATTTTATTTATTTTATTTTTTCGAGTAAGTAACGAACCATCTTTATGGTTCTTTTTATCAGAGACACCAAGGCCGAGCTTATGCACCACTTTACAGCCTTGATGAGAATATTGAGGAATCAGATTTTAGTGACAAACTCCATGGCGAACATGAGGAATTTGAGTTCAGTGAAGTTTTGGTGCATCAGTTAATCCATACTATTGAGTTTGTTCTTGGTTCGGTTTCTAACACAGCTTCTTACCTACGTCTATGGGCTCTAAGGTGAGTTTGCAGAATGAAATATTTGAGAATCTTTTTTAGGCCGATTCTCTAACGTGTTTTTATGTTAATTATGAAAATGCCACATGTAAAAAATTTCATCAAGAAGATCTCAGTCTAAAAGTGGTTTCCGCTACTATGTGTATCTGTGTGCACTCGCGTATCAATTTAGCTAACTTTTGTCATTTAGTATAAAAACTACAATAAATGTGCATGCATTCTAAAATCGTTTTTTTTTTTTACTTTGTGATATTAGTGTTACATCATATGGCGTGACAGTATCTCATCTTGAACCTTTTTTATCTATGTTATCAGTCTAGCACATTCAGAACTTTCCAGTGTATTTTATGAAAAGGTCCTCCTTCTCGCATGGGGGTAAGTTATTGCCATTATAATCCCTTTTAGTTCTAAAAATGTTAAAAGAGGTGGTAATTCTGACGCAATTACAACCTTGAACTTTAACCAAATAACTCTCTGTGATTGCAGATTCAACAACTTGGTTATACTTGCAATTGGCATAATCGTATTCGTTTTTGCAACTGTGGGTGTTCTACTTGTGATGGAAACCTTGAGTGCTTTCCTGCACGCGCTGAGGCTACACTGGGTTGAATTCCAGAACAAATTCTATGAGGGGGACGGTTACAAATTCAGCCCGTTTTCATTTGCTACAATCAGTGAAGAAGACGACAACTGATATGCCATTTTTACAGGTTTCTTAGCTTGCTATACCTCAACATCTACAGTTGTAATTGATTGTTGTATACTGTAAAATTAAAAAGAACAACTTATAGCCATTTTATTCATTATTTTTTCTATTAATTGGAGGTTTACAAACCGAAACTATCACCTCATGCTATGCCACGTACATTGTGGGTCTTAATACCATGTTTGATTTTTCCAAAACCCTGGACATTAGCTTAAAACCGTAAAATTAAACCGAAACCGAAACACATAAATGACTCTAGATGAGCAACAAATGGCAACCCGAAGATTACAAATGGCAAGGGCGGCCCGAGCATGATCAACTGAAGGATTACATGTGTCAATATTATGACCTAGTAAGACAATTTTTATTTATATCCCTCTAAATTTGTAAAATGTCATATTTTTATCGAATAATGTTTTGAAAACATTATATGTTATGCCTGGAAAGCTTGCAGGCGACCCCTATCCCCAATCTCTCAGAACTCTCTCGAGTCTCGACCATTGTTGGCTTCACTGTCCTGAGGACGCTACGACGGTCAGCTTCACCAAGATTGATGATCAGTACGCAACCACTGCTACCCCCTTCATCTTCTCCGACAAGGATGAAAAACTACACGGTTTGGGTCGAGTTTCAAACACGCCCACCCTTGCCCCTTCTTCCTTGTCGCCCCACCTATCTTTCATCATTCTTCAAAACTTGTAACTTATAACGTAGCCGTCTTTACGATAAAATATTGATACTTTTTTCTATTGCAACTATTACGATAAAACATGGCTTTCATTTTTACGGGTCTTTTGGCATACCGCCAAGATATCTTGTGACATTATTTGTGTCACAGCCAATTCAATGTGCAAAAACATAGCTTTCATTCCAATAAAAATATGAACACTTTATAAACTTACCAACTTTCTTTGCCAAAAATAAATTGAACCAGCTACTACAACTATACCATAAAACATAAGTTTCTAGACATTAAAACTTATCTGGTGTTCATATACACTGCTAATGATTATGATCATATCAGCATAATCACACCTACTATCCTTGATATGGACTCGTGTACCTTCGTGCAACCCACACGTATACGAACAAATTAACCGCACTTATCGCAGCCAAGATCGAGTAATAGTAGTCGAGTTTACTCTCATTAAGATCATCTCTCAACCATCCGTTCTCCCCAGTCCCTGTTGCCCGCTCAACAATCTTAACAAGTGCGCTATTTACCCAACTTCCGATCCCGATCTCACTCAAAAACAACGCCCCGCAAACACTTTTCATACCATCAGTCGCTTCATCATAAAAAAACTCTAGTTGTCCAACGTAAGTGAAAGATTCGGCCCCACCCAATATAAAAAACTGAGGGACCAACCAAAACACGCTTAAACCTTCCGGGTGTGAGTGGGTCCTACGCATGTGTTCGATTGCAGCAGCCGAGGCAAGGGCAAAAATCGAAATGAACAAACCGAGACCCATTCGTTGTAAGGATGTGAGGCCACGGTGGTGGTTTGTTCTCTTTTGTAGGACGGGGACAGCATACCTTTCGTAAATGGGGACGGTGATGAAAGCGTTTACGACTGCAAAAACTTGCATGGACCCCGGTGGGATGACGAAGTTTGACCCAAGGCGTCGGTCAAGGATTTTGGATTGGGCTAGGAAGAATGTGGATTGTTGGGCTAAGGAGAGGGAAAGAGCTATGGTAGAAGCCCATACCGGGAACACTCGTAAAAAGGTTTTTAATTCTTCAACTTGTGTCACGGTGCATAGCTTCCATCGGTCGTTAACGTCTGTTAACTCGGGATCTTCCATCACTGCTGCTTTGTCCAAGAATC
>JARYGA010059852.1:66427-89107 GCA_030545235.1 Helianthus tuberosus
AGAAATGGAGAGACTACCTCCGCCCTTGCTCACCTCAACGCCGTTCACACCTCTACGGCCTTGACCACCGCCACCATAAACTCAGCCACCACCTCCTTCCTATTCCAAACCCTAACCCTAGCCGCCTACAGTGGTTCCTATTCCATATCTGGGTTATTAGATGATGTAGAAGTTGGAGTGGTGGCTAGGGTTTGTGTGCTTCTTTCTTGTAGCAATAATCACTGTGTTTGTGTGCTTCTTTCTTGTAGCAATAATCAAATGATTAGAATCTCATTTTGGGGTTTATTTTGAGCACGCAAGATTGCAAGAATCTGGGATTTGATATTACGCCATTAATGGGGATGTTTGAATATGAAGAATGAACAGTGGTGGGATGATGGTGGCGGTGGTCAGAAGAGGAGAAGGAGGTGGTGGTGGTGGTGGTGGTGGTGATGAACTGATGATGATGATGATGATGATGATGATGATGAACCTGATGATGATGATGATGATGAACTTGTTTCGTTGATGATGAACCTGAAGATGATGATGATGATGATGATGATGATGATGATGATGATGATGAACCAGAATGATGATGATAAAGAAGAATGAACTGATGATGATGATGAACATGATTCTTGATTTTTTATATAATTTTAATAAGACAAGGGCAAAAACAACTTTTCACACATTATAACAGTCAAAACAAACGTTGACTTGACAGAATCTGTTAACAGGGGGTAAGGTTGCGACATAACAGTGAACAGTGGGGGGTAAAATTGCAATTATTTCCTTAGGGGGGTAGACATGCCAATGACCCCTAACCTCAGGGGGTAAAATTGCAGTTTACTCTTAATATTGTTTTAATTAAAACACTTCTCTAGTTGCCCACTTTTAGTCCCTCATGTTTAGAAGTTTTATGAAGAGGGTTAAAAGTCTTGATCTTTATTCATTCACTTAATTACACATTAATAACTAGGTTAATTTTTCCTAGTTAACTTAGTAGGTTTCGGGGGTTATAACTCGTTTTTATTCTAAGTCCCGTTAACTCGGGCCCCTTATAAACTTTATTTCCTCAAAAGCTTTTATTCCCTTTTTATTTAATATTAGGTTTATTTATTTAAATCCTAATATTTACCAAGTTAATTTTTTTACCACTAACGGTATTTTACCCGTTCAATAATATTATCTTGGTTTGAATACCAAACTCGTTTTCAGGGTGTTGCAAATACACGCCAAAGCACAGGCATGGTCTGACTGAAACTGAGGCCGGTGATGCGAAAGAAATCGGTGATAAAATCAGAAAAAGGGAATTGAAGACCTAGTGTGAAAGGGAAAGCATTAAAACACAGCCATTCGGTGGACGACATGTCTGGTCAGAGGTCCCGATCATAAGGCCTGAATATCGTCCCCTCTGGGAAGATACCGGAGGTTTGAAGGGCTGACAGATAGGCACTGTCAAAGGTACACCATTCCTTCTCCGGATACTGGAGAAGATTCTGTGGTGTGAATGTAGGGGCTGAGTCGCCGGAACTGGATCTTGTTTGCCTCGCCATTTTTAGCCGGAAACTGAGAAGAAAAAGGAGATGAAGATGAGAGAGAGGATTTTACCTTTTTACTTTCTTGGTGATGGTTAAATGGAGATTAGGATTAGAAGATATAAGGGAGTAATGAGTGAATTCAGTCTGGGCGGTTACAACTTGTCAAATCAGGGGTCTTATCTTTTAATTGCCTCGGTAAACGTAAAAAATATTAATGTTAGGACTCAGGATCCTCAACGATAACATTTTCGAGGACAATTGTTATGGGTGGAATTCTAAGCCCATATCTTGAATAAATAATAGCTGTATACGATCAGGATACCTGACTAGGATATTGATAACATCCTGATGCAGTATCCTGGTAGTTACTAACAATTCGCTTGCAGGTTATGGATGCGGGATCATAACGTTAACGAGGACCCGTTCTCCTGAAGACTAGCTCCATTTGGTTGAGAAGTGGACGTTGAAGCCAGAAGACCAGGTTTCCAACGTTCCAAAGGAATATTCCGGAGCATCCCTAGTTTATAGGAAGGGTTGTTTGTTATTTGTAACTATAAAAGCGATGAGCCAGATCCCTAGGTCACACACAACACTACACTCTCAGTTCTCGAACTCGAACACAATTCTTTCTTACAATTACGCACTAACACTCAACACTAGCAATCTTTGTAACACTTAGTGGCGGTCTGAGCATTATCCTGCACTGTATCCTGAATATTCAGACAATAAGAAGAACAAGGCAGCCGACAATTGTCAGCTCCCGAGGTTTTATGCCGGAGATCTAGATTGATCAAGGGCTTTCCTCGTATATCCTGTGTCCAATTTTACTTTTTTTAGCTCATTGTTTGATTATTGATATAGTTTCATATCCTTAGACTATATCCTGAAACTATTTTTGTAAACGAACAAATTAACATATTTTTCACAAGCATTACTAGCACACTACCTCACAAACTAATTTGATGACTTAGTTGCTTCGGTAATTTTTTACCAAAACACCAATCAAACACATTTTTTTCATTACTTTGCAATAGTCATTCCATTCCGCCTCTAATTCTTGCATATCAAACGCTACTTTTTTTTTTTTTTTTTGCTAATTTCATAAACTTGCTCTAATAATAATAATTTTTATCTTTACCTAGAGCATATATTTAGAGAGAAATGATATAACACACGCCGCGGCACACAAAGTAAACAAATTATCCTTGCACAACACAATTATCTTTTTTTTTTTAACTTTTAACAACATAAGTCGTGATACGATTGGACACAAGATATCTGACTAGAACTTAACCTCTAAGCCAAGTGAATCAAATTATACTTGGAGTTACAAACTTCAATAATTAATTGTTGTAACAAACTTTCAAACATTATTTTTATCTTACACCATGTGTGGGGCATTATCGCCCCTTCCTTAGGGTTATGTGACATGTGGAATCAAGGAATCAAGCTCTCCTTTCAAGATCCAAGCCCTTCACCAGGCGTTTTCACAATCACGCCAACACCCATTTTCAAAAGATTACGCGCTCAAGGGCGGTGTACAGAGCATTATGGGGTGTTATCTTTGCCATGTCTGCACAACTTCATGCCCAATCACATTACCATTACACATAGTCTTGATGTAACAAGGCGAAAGTTAAATTTTCAAATCTTTATCCCCAAGAAAAGCTCATTTGCATGATTAAATCTCGTGACTTTCTTGTCTAGTCTCTATCATGAAAGCTTAGTCCAATTTGTATTGGACTCAAACTCCTTGTCTACCAACTTCCAACGTTGATCTTCATGCTCTTTAATTATAGCATACTCTAAAACTTTGAATTAATTATCACATTAGTGTCAAATCCTTATTCGTCATAACTTGACAATCATCATTAACCAAAATTCAAATGCATAATTATTTTTACTTAACTCTTAATTAAAGTAGTGTTTGTTTCACATAATGAAATGAAATTCAGTCAAACCACATCTCCTTGAGTCCAAGTTTGAACTCTATATGGACAAATCTTCAAACTTGACCCCATGTTTTTGAAAATATTAATGTTTAAAGATCATATAAACGAACATTTGGCGTAGGAAACTCCCGATCTTTTTCTCACGAAAATGACCTTTGTTCGTATTTGATCGCAATTTTCGACCATTTTTTACTATAAAATCGTAGGAAAATAGAGACTTGCATGAATACCTTAAGCTCTGGTTTTGAATACTTTATCTACGTATTTAATAAACTTATCAATATCTTGAATAGAGTTAGGTGTGGTCAAAAAGTCAAAGTTTTGATTTCATTGAATGAAACTTGTATTTTGTCGGTCATTACCTTTCAAAAAAAACTTTTTTGTGTGTATGCATGTATTTGATTGTGAGTTTGAGACATTGAAGTTTAAAAGATCATTAAATAATAATAAATTTTATTTACATTAATTTGCTTAAAACAGTTTTCTAAAATGATATGAACAAAGGATAACAATATCTAATATCCAAGTTATAAGAGTGTTAAATCAACAATAATGGAATAATGGGATAAGATTTTTTATTTTGTGGGTCGTTATCAAACTTAATTTCCTGAGTAACAAGTTTGTCCATTTTGAATATGGGACCGTAAACTTGGACAATGTGAATTTAGCTGTAAAAAATTAGATGTAAAAAAAAAAGAAAGAAAAAAGAAAAACCAGAATGCAAAGAAGGAAAACAAAAAACAAGGAAACAAAGAGTCTTACAACAAGGAGCTAAAAGAACACAATACAAACCATATTAAACTACAACAACATTTCCAATATCAAACTTTTGCCATCTCTTCCGATCTATGCTATGATACTTTGATCGTTTCTTCGAACATAGGAACGAGACTACGATTATGTTAGATCGGAACGTGTAGTGCAATTTTGCATTCTAAGAATAACGATCTCATTTTTGCATCACATATAGTCAAGGGCGGACCTACCCACAATGGTGGGTGGGCGGCCGCACCCCTTGAAAAAAAAAGTTTTTAGTGTTAATTTTTGTCGAAAATCCCAACCGCACCCCTTTGATTTTTTCAACTGCACCTCTGAGAAAAAAATATTATGAATTTATATAAAAAAATAAACACTGATTATTGTGAATATACAAAGTATATAACACAATTTATATAACTATTCTTTAACCGCTTATTTACTTTAATTAACTCAATCTACAATCTAATTTATTAACCCAACTTCCCAAGCCCAAACTCAAGCCCAGATTTTAAACTAAATAAAATAACCAAAACCAACCCGCCAGTGACCCATTCGAATTCCAAATCCCGCTCCAAAAAACACGCCCAACGACTACAGTCTACAACGACTCACGACCGGACGAGCTTTTTGCCTGGAAAATGATTACTAATCAACATTTAAAACTAGAGCTTAAATGTTTGAAAATTATAGACTATGGTATTGGTTGAACATGATTGTTTATTTTGTTTAAGTGTTTAGTGTTATTTTATGAATTTATGGAGTGATTTATATGTGATACGAACCATGGGTAGCGAAGTTATAACGCGATTTATTAAGAGGAAAAGGCTCTTTAAAAAAATTTCGCACCGTAGGAAAAAACTGTGTATAGTACTTGTATTTGTACTTTTTTCGAATAAAAATTTAAAATTCTCCGCCTTTAAAAAAAAGATTGCTTATTATTTTGATTAAAATAAACAAAAGTAACAAAAAAAAAACATCATTAACCAAAACAATCATAAAAAAAGTAAATTATTTAACATAATCTCCTTTGAGTACAAACCCATAAAAATAAATAAATTCCAACGTACATAAAATATAAATATCAGAAAATAAAAAAATAAAAAATAAATAACTGATAACACACTCACATCTTCATCAAAAAGAATAGTTTCACCAACCTGTCCTTGTTACTTCTGCACACACACACACAAAGTAAGAGAGAGAGAGAGAGAGAGAGAGTCACGTGCAGGATCTGCAGAGAGGAGAGAGAGGGGAGGTTGGAGAAGGGGAGCACGTGCAAGAAAGCCATGAACATGTTCACATAAGGCCTGCACGTACCCTGCTTCTCCAACATCACCTTCTGTCCCATGGCCAACCATATACACTTTGCAGTCATAGCAATGCAGCTCATGATTATTAATATTATATAGACAAGAAGATGTTTCTATACATACATACATATATGTGTATATGTGTATGTATATTGGATTAGAGTATTGTATTGTGTTGTATGAATTGAAATGAAAGATGGAGGGTGTGGGGCTATATATATATATATAGAGGTAGATAGATACATATAGAGTGTAGAGAAAATTAAACTGAAATAAAAAGATTGAGTCTTGGAGTGGACATTCTTTAAAGACACACCATCCTATCCCTTCCCTACCTCCTCCACAGAAGCAATCATGTCATATGTCTTTTGATAATATATTAATTAATAATCATTAATTATCAAATTTCACTTTCGTGGAGTAATTACTTATCAAATTTCACTTTCTTTCGTGGAGAAAATTACCTCTCTTTCTATGTTAGTAATAATTAATAAAAGCATTTGCTTATTTTATATTGAGTTATAGGGAAAAGATCAAATAGGAAGTTTATTTTGACTAGGAAGTGTAGGAAGCAATACGATTAGGACATGTGGCAACATTTAAAATAAATAAAAAGTGTATTTTAGTCAATCCAACCCTTTTTTCTTCCTTTTCAAAACCCAGTAACTTCAAAACCCACCATTTTCAAAACCCACCATCTTCAACCATTTCTTCACTTTCTATCTCAATAATCACTACATTATAGTGCGATTTTCATCACCAATCAATGATTCAAACACCCGATCAACGTGTTCTTCAGCTTTTTTGAAGAAAACCCAGTTTAATTTCATAAAAAATCTCGTTTTTTTTCGGGTGATTTTGGAGATAATCACTCGATTCGTTCGATTCGGGCGCTGATAAGTGTTTCAATCATTTAAAATTCGTCAATTGTTGAAGAAATCACTTAGATTCATGTAAGAAATTATTTAATTTCATTTTTACGATCTGGGTTTTTCAATTAGTCATTGCATTTTACGATCTTGGCGGGGGTCCGGGGGCAGCGCCCCTGGTAGCGGGGTCCCAGGGGCGGCAGCCCCTGGCGGGGTCCAAGGGGCAGAGCCCCTGGCTAGGGTTGACAGAGAGTTTTATGTGTCCATTGCGTTTTAGAAATAAGAGAGTTTTATGTGTTTTATGGCTATTGCGTTTTAGAAAGAAAAAAAAACACATTTTTAAGTGTTTTTAGTCATTGCGTTTTAGGTAAAACACATTTTTGAAGTGTTTTTACTCATTGCGTTTTAGGTAAAACACATTTTTTAGGTGTTTTCAGTCCATTGCGTTTTACAGAGAACACTTTCTTTTGTTTTTTAGGCAATTGCGTTTTAGAATGAGTCATTTTTAAGTGTTTTCTAGCCATTGCGTTTTACAAATAAGACATTTCTTTGTGTTTTTGTTGCATTGCATTTTAGGTAAAACACATTTTTAAGTGTTTTTAGTCCATTGCGTTTTAGAAAGTACATTTTCTTTTGAGTTTTTAGGCTATTGCGTTTTAGAAATAAGACATTTCTTTGTCTTTTCTGGCCATTGCGTTTTACAAATAAGTCATTTTTTTGTGTTTTTTGTGCATTGCGTTTTAGAAAAATGACAATTTTTAGGTTTTTTTTTCATTGCGTTTTACTATACTGGGGGTTTTCTATTGCGTTTTACGCAACTGGGTTTAAATTTTTTTTTTTTTAAAGTATAGCAATAGTATACTCGTTTTAAAGATAAAAAAACGCTCGTTTTTTTGGTGCAATTTTTATAAAAAAATAATGTCGTATGAAAGAGTTATTAACGTTTAAAAATGGGGGGGAATTGGAGGAGAGAGAAATTATTGGCTTGGATTGACTAGAATGCCCCTAAACAAACTCACGCGCCTCTTTTCTTTCTTTCAATTTCCCTGATTTAATCTTAGCACTTGATTAACTAAATGGATGGTCAAGATCACTTCATAGCCTTCCTAGCAAAATAAACTTCCTATTGTATCTCCACCCTTGAGTTATATAGGGTATAATGTAATTTGCGTCCCCATGTGTTTTTTGGGCGGAGTCACGTTGAATCTTTGCAACGAGATTTTGGAAGCATGAGTCCTTGTACTGTGAAAAACGCTACGATTTGAGTCCCTAATGCTAACTATGTTATTTGAATTAACTGAGAAGACCATTTTACCCCTTATTCTCAATGTGAAAAGTCTTTTTTCCCCGTTATTATTATTGTTGTTGTTTTTTATTTGTTCTTGAATATGGGCTGTACTACAAGAAAAATGACCATTTGGGACTAAATTACGAGGGACTGATCTATCAGTCTCGGATACATAGTATCTGAGACTAATTTATTAGTTACTAATTGTATTAGAGACTGATTTTTTTTACTGATGTCTATGACTAATAATCAGTCCTTAATACTTGGACCACTTATCTGAGACTGAATTTTAGTCACAAATATGTTTGTCTAAAAATAATTTTTGAAGGGAAACTTATTGGTTACTGAAATTCAGTCCTAAATAACTGCCCCCATTAATAAAAATGGCGTTATTTTATTGGTCACTAATTTTCAGTCACTAATATATTGACACTTAGGGACTAAATTATGAGGGACTGATCTATCAGTCTCTGATACATAGTACCTGGGACTAATTTTTTAGTTACTAACTGTATTAGAGGTTGATTTTTTTGTGACTGATGTCCGTAACTAATAATCAGTCCTTAATACTTGGACCATTTATCTGAGACTGAATTTTAGTCACAAATATGTTTGTCTAAAAATAAATTTTGGGGGGAAACTTATTGTTTACTGAAATTCAGTCCTAAATAACTGCCCCCATTAATAAAAAAATGACGTCATTTTATTGGTCACTAATATTCAGTCACTAATATATTGACACCTAGGGACTAAATTATGAAGGACTGATCTATGAGTCTCGGATGCATAGTATCCAAACTAATTTGTCAGTTATTGATTGTATTAGAGACTGATTTTTTTGGATGATCTTTGTGACAGATAATCAGTCCCTAATATTTTGACCACTTGTTCGAAAATAAATTTTAGTTACAAACATGTTTTCCAAAAAAATGGATGGAAACTTATTGGTTACTGAAATTCAGTCCCAAATAAGTGCCCATTAATAAAAAAGACACAATTTTATTGGTCACTAATATTCAGTTACTAATGCTGAGCGGCCCATAGTAATTAGTAGCCCGTTTATGCCGAGTTTGATTTGAATTCACTAAATTTTATGGTTTGCAAGTATATCTTTAAGATATGAAGATGTTTTGATGATGATACCAAGTTTATACCACTACAACTAAATGAAATTGTTCGGACTTATTTAGAGATGTATGAACAATTTATATATTTTGTTTAAAAAATCATGTGTATTTAATTTTCCACTTATTTAAGTTAATATATTTTATTTCACTTGATTCTAAAGTAAAGCTTTATAATATTTTCATTTGTTAAATCGCGTGTACACGCGGACTCTAACCTAGTAATAATATATAATACAATAATAAACAATCGGTTAACTGTTTAGTTATTACTATTTAAATTTAAAATTTGTAAATATACGATGTTTTCAAATACTTTTTTAAACACCCAACGAGTAAATATACGATGTTTTCAAATATTTTTTAAACACCCAATGAATACTATACAAGCCGGTCACCCAAGAAAACCCATTGACAAAAGGTCACTTACGCCCTGCGAACACATACAACGTTGGTGACCATGCCCGCCCACTATTCAAAGGGAAATCAACCGCCTAAAGGCCCACTATGGTAGGACCCTTGGCCACCCGAGCTTTGACTCGTTTAAGCTATCAAAGCAAGATTGAGCCAAGCTTTTCGCTGGTTAAAAATTGTTCTCAAATTACCTCTAGCCGAGCCGAGCCGAACGAGCTGTAGGATTTTACTTTCAAGCCCAACTCGATCTCAAAATAGTAGGCTTGAACCATACCGTGCTTGAGCTCGAGCCTAGTCGGGCATAGGCTTTGTTCGTTTACACCCCTAGTTAAGGCTAATAATACTAAAATAATATATATAATAGTATATTGGATGATTAAATGTAATAATAATAATAACGATAATAATAATAAAATTAATAAACTTGATTGCCCCTCCCCTGTAGCTTGCTTGATTGAATCGATTATCCTAATTAATTGACATTGCGCGATGGTTTATTAAAGTACTGAACGCTAATCGCCGATTCAGATGACCACAACCTAATCAAGTGATTTGTCGCAACTTTGGTTATTCTTTCCTCGTCACTCAAAACCGAACCAAAACAAAACCGAATAAACCGACCAAACAGAAACAAAAAAGCCAAAACCGAAACAAAACTGAAAAAACCGATCAAAACAAAAAAAATTCAAAGTCGAACCGAAAAGAAACCGAAAAAACTAACCAAACCGAAACGAAACCGTCCCAAACCGAAACGCGTCCCGTGCGAAAACTCATCTCGGCCCAAAACCCGTTGCGATCCGAAACCCATCCCGTGCGGAACCTCGTGTCAGCCCAAAACTCGTTGCGATCTGAAACCCGTCCCGTGTGGAAACCTGTGTCGGCCCGAAATATGATCTTAACCAACCTCGTTTTAATCCAAAACCTGTGTCGTGTCGAAACCCGTCTCGGCCCGAAACCCAATTTGAACTAAACCCGTTTCGTGTAGTAACTCGTCTCGTGCGGATACTTGTGCCGGCTCGAAACCCATTCCAATCTGAAACCTGTCCCGTTTCTTTAAGACACTAACCCACATCGACCCATTTCTTTAAAGTTGTCAACCTGCTTTGACCAGAAAATAGTAAATTGGTTAAACTCGCGCTTAAAAAATAGAACTTAAATCGAGCCTATCTTGAGCTCGAGCTATATCTTTTAAGTTGAACAAGGTCAAGGTCGATCATATTCAAGCTCAAGCTAGGCTCAACTTGTTTACACCCCTAGTATTAATTGATTTTGCTTTGTTCATCGAATTGGTCAATAATGGTTAAGTATGGTATTAGTTGGTTAATGATAATCAAGTAAGGCCAATATTCGCCAATAATTGTTAATTGGCGGCAATTACAATCAATCAGGGTAATTGTTAGTCAATGACAACAAATGTTATTGAATTAAGATCAATGCTGGTCAATTATAGTCAATGTTGGTCACTTAGGGTCCATGGTGGTCAAAGTGACTTGTCATTGAAGCTATAAGGTATCATATCCTAAAAATTACAAATTAACAAAAAAGAAGTAAAAGTCAATTATGGTTCGTGGTAGTCAACTAGGGTTAATTATGGTTATTTGAATCTAATGATGGTCATTTAGAGCCATTGGTTAATAATTAGGGTCGTTTATGGTCAGTTGGATCCATTCACGGTTATTTAGAGTCGTTATTGGTCATTTACAGTTAATTAGGGTCAGTTAGAGTCATTAATGGCCAATTAGGGTAAACGATGGTGAAATAGAGTCGTTGTTGAACATTTGGGGTAGTTCATAGTTATTTAAACTTATTAACAGTCAAATAGTGTCAGTTATTGTAATTAGGGTCAATTTTTTATTAGTTAGAGCCATTGATACTCAAGAAGAGTCATTGATGATTAGTTAGGATCATTTATGTTCAATTAGGGTCATTATTGTTAAGTTAGGGTCGTTAATGGTTAATTGGAGTAAAGAATTGTTAGTTATGGTCACTAATGGTCGTTCAAGGTGATTAATAGTCAACTAGAGTTGGTGATGTCCGACTAGGGTGATTGATGGTTTATTGGTGCCAATTAGGGCCAATAAGAGCCATTATGATTTTAATAATGCCCAATATAACTAATTAAGATATACATAATCTATTACAACTCATTAGGATATGATTATTTTAATGCCCGGTATGACTAATTAAGATATACATAATCTATTACAACTTGTTAGGATATATCTTGGTCAAGATATGTCAATTTTGTTATTCAACACGATCCAACAAAAGATGACTCGTTATAACTCATAACGACCTATCTTTGTCAACTAAATTCAATATTTGTAAACAAAAATATCAAAGCTAGTCTTATCAAAGTCACTATAATGAGTGTCGATAACGACTTGGTTTTATTTTTAGGTTGCTATACTTAGTGTCATTACCATGCCAATATCATAATGAACCGAATCGATAACACCCAAATCCCGACGCAGTGCGCGGGAATTAAGCTAGTTGAACTAAATTATCAACAACTAAATTATATTGCTAAAACCTAGAGGTGCAAACGAGTGGAGCCCAAGCTCAACTAGGCTTAGGCTTGAGCTTGTTTAGTTTATGAAAGCTTGAGCGGCTCGTAAGTAGTTTTTCAAGCTTGAGCTCGACTAGGCTAAGGCTCAAGCTCGTTAAGCTTAGGAATGCTCGAGCAGCTCGTATGCAGTTTTTCAAGTTTGAGCTCTGCTCGATTATTATTTATTAATTAATATATATTAATTATAGTTATTAACTTATTAATTAGTATATAATTCAGTTATTTTTTCACAATTTTGTAAATAGTAATTACGATTATGTAAATATTTATTTAATATATTAATAAAAAGTATATAAACTATTGGCTTGTTACATTTATTATCATTAGAGAATAGAGAATTGTTATGCTGTTAAAAAAAAGAAGAGAATAGAGAATTGTGATATTTGGAAGAACTTAGTAAATCTGCAACTCCCCGCCAAAACTGATCCATGGAAATCGGATGTTCTGCATACACATTCGTTCTAGATACACATTCGATGATTCAAGATCCCATTATCCCTCAACTACTCTTTCACGAACACTCTACTACGACGCCCATCTGTTTCTGTGTGAGATTCGGTGGATTCACTTATTCAATCAGCCTGTATTTGAAGATTAAGGTATTAATTGAACTGCTTTTCAAGCAATTAAGCAGTACTACACACACATCGTCTGAGATTCTATAAGCCCTAGTTCAGTTTTGGTTTAATTTGTTGGTTCCTAATTTGTGTCTTCATCTAGCTCTAATTTGAATGCCTATTCGTATATTCATGGATATATTCCTTTAGAAGTTGATTTATTGTTTGCCCCTTGTGATGATTTTTAGTATTAACATGATTGTTTGTTTCCCTGACTTCCATTGCTCGAATTCCACTCATTATTGATGTTGAATTTGGATTACTTTGCTGAACCTCATCATATCCACATAATTTTATGTTTCACTTATATGTGTTTCACCATCTGCTTGAGAATTATTTTTGCCAAACACCATTTCAGTGTAGAAGTTTAGGAGACGAGGATAAGAAACTGATGAAATTTGATAGAATTAGATGTTATTTATACATGTTGTAGCCTATAGTTTTTAATTACTTGTGTGTAAGACTTATCTTGGAAAGTGGAAATCAGCTCATGTCTTATTGGGTCGTTCAAAAAAAGATAGTAACACTGGGAACGCCAACAGTCAGCAGATTCCCGCCTAAAATTAGCCATGGATCGCTTTACCTAAACGATTTAGAACGCCGTACCATTTCAATCGGAACATTATACTAGTTCAATTGGGATCGCAAAATAACCAGAAGCGGATCACTGTACCCAACCGATTTGGAACTTCGAACCAGTTCAATCCGGAACGCTGTACCACATCGTTCCGGTACGCTTGCGAATTGCGATTTGGTACACCACGATCCAATACGTCGATCGTGGCAACCTTAGCGATTTAGGTAACTATGCGTCAAGGCTTACAAGAAACAAGACTCAAGGGAAAAAAGAACAAACTTTATCGAACTCAACCTTTACTCTTCAGTGCTGCAACTGTAATTGCTCTTCTTATCAAACATCCATCATCAATGCATCATCAACTTTTATAATGAGCAACCGTTTTTTCTTGCATTTGTGACCCGGAGTATATCTTGTCTGTGCACCAAAACACTTCCTGTTTGCTCTCTTGATCTCAATTTCTTTGCTTGTCAATCTCTTTGACCCTATTTCAATACTCTATAATGGTCGAGCTTGTAACACTGGCAGTTGCGCAGCATTAGTAGGTGGTGCAATTCAGGGCTGTTTCATAGTAGGTTTTACAAATCTGTGCATTGGTTTTAAAAAGCGAGAGGCGCACAAAAGCGACGAGGTCTAAAACCGAGGCGCGAAGTGCCAAAGCAATGGCCTTTTTGTACCCGGAGCGCAAAGTGATCATATAATTTTTTTTCTATATCCAATAGGTTTTTAGCATCCTTCAATCCGGTTAAATGGCTTGCTTATGGTGAACAGTTTTTCACGTATTATAATATTCTAGACATTGATCGTCTTGCCTATGTCTCCTATTATTTCGATGAAGAGGCTGCATCATGGTTTTATTTGTTGCAATGTCATTCTCCAATTAACAGATGGTCAGAATTCACCAACTCTTTAGTGCACCAATTCTGTTCTCTGACCGACATGGAATCTGCTCACAAGTTATTCGATGAAATGCCTGGTCGTATTTCAAATGCAATTGACTATGCAAATCCTAAAACCATTGATGACAAGGTCTTAGATATTCAAATTGCATCACTCGTTGATGTGAATGAGCCCTTTTAAGTAACAAATGCTAAAATTGATTCCCAAATGAACTTTGTATCTGCCCAATTTGCTGTGAATGCTTCAATGCATGTTTCCTCAGTTGCATGGACATCGCGTTTGCTTGCGAATCCTATTCAAATAAACTTTGGTTTTAATCCAGGTCCGTATTTTATTATCACCTTATTCTAATCGCACCATCATAATGCTTGACCATATAGGCACGACCTTGTTTGATTCTAGTGGTTCTATTTTTTATCATCAATGCCACTTTGCTCCTAAGTTGTTTGTTTTGGATATCCTGAACCACCCGACCCATATGCAACCCTTCCTTCAGACTTTTTGAATAATGTGTAGATTTCATATAATTTTAGTTATGATCCTATGTCAGAGTATTTTAATTTTGTTGACAATGAGATCGTTATGACGCTTCCACATGTTGGTCCGAGTGTCCGATTAGGGACGCTCAATGACTGATCCTGATGCCACTGATTCTTCTAGTGACGATGAAGACGAGCTTTTTGGACGGAGGCGGGTCAAGAAGTATGTAAACGAGGTTAATATTCAAACCTCTATGGTGATTAAAAAGGTGGGGAGAAACGGCGAGGGTAGGCTGCAAGCTAAACAGATAGCAATGAAGGCGGCTGGAGCTCAGGCAGTTCCAGTGGGTGGTGTTAGGAAGTTCCGTGGAGTATGACAACGGCCGTGGGGCAAGTTCTCTCTCAAGTGGTATTAGAGCTACGGAAGCTCTGCATGTATTCGTTTGTGAAATCGAACGAGTTTCGGTGTAATCGAATCGGATTTCGGTTGAGTTCGGATTGTTTCGGTTAATGTTCGATGAATTTCAGACATCTTAGATGTGTCTTAATTGATTGTTGATGTGTTTCAAACAAGTGTTGATCTGATTCGATCTGTTTCGAATCAAATTTTGTTCGTTTCTAACTGTTTCGGTGAATTCGGACTGAATTCGTTTGTGATTTCAGTGCAAGTTTCAATCATTTCGAACATAATTCATTGAGTTTCAGTATGTTTTTAAGATGAACTGAGATAAAATTTATGAACATTGTATGATCACTATATTGATTCTTATCACTTTTAGTTGAAATATACATGTGATACTCAAGAAACAAAACGAGAAAATGATTTAAAAAAAATAGTAGGTTTTACGCTGATTGTGTGAATCTGAAACAAAGAAAATTTGTTGTTCGTATTATGAAGATAGTAGCTTATGCGTCCTAGATCTGAAAAACAAATTTTGGTGTTAATTAGATCTAAATAGGTATTGTGTTGTTGTCGTTTCTTGTTGAGAGAAAGAAATAACGATGATAGAACAAGAAGTCGGATTTCAATTGTTACGAAATAACGATGAGAGAGAAAGAAACCTTGATGTACAATCTCTTTAAAAAAACATTTTTAACCAACCCGACCCGAAACCCGTTCCGACCAGAAACCCTTTCCGACTTGAAACTCGTTCTGACCCGAACCCGTTCCGACCCGAACCCGTTTTGGACCCGAACCAAAACAACCCCTTTTTTAATTGACCAATGACCCGACCCTACCAACCCGACCCGTTTGCCAGGTCTAGTTAATACCATTTCCAATCCAACACAAACACTTGAGTTGGAACGTGTAATTCAGCTACCATACGCACATTCCCAACTTGTTTATCCTAATTCATACCTGCCATCCTCATGTGTCTTTAACGACGATGTTTTCCAAAGCATGTAGCAAATTGAAATTAATGTATATCTTTCATATGTTTATGTTCTGGTTCAAAAATGACTAGTTGTGTAATGTATATATCTTTTAGTAACTGACTATTAATTTCTTGTAGCACAATGTGGATGTTTATGTTTTTGGTGATGATGGTCCTTACAAGAACGAGGCCTGAAGAAGATTCTAGAGGACCTACAAATCAGTCGGTGGCCAATGGAAGTGCATCTGATATGGTACCGCGCTCGACCCGTACACGCAAGAGTAACGCCACTACAACTACTGATAATTATCATAGACTTTTGATTATTTGAATTTTATGGCATACTCGTGTTTTACTTATAACTACGCCTGGAAATCTTGACCCGTTGTTCCAAATCTGGGTTGGTATGAGCAGTTTTCAAACTTTGGGTTGATATGGGTGGCTCTTTCTCATGGAATGGGTCAGATTGGGTTTATTGAGATAACCCTTTCCAATTTAACGGGTTAAACTGGGCTGATCTTAATTTTTTACTGGATCAGATGGGCTAATAAAAAAGATGAATCAGAATTATTTAAAGTAAAATTATTATGTTTGTTTGTTTATATTGAAATAGTCTTTGAGCTCCCCTAATTGTAAACAATGTACAGATTCAAATCAACCCCAGGTTGATCCACCAAAAAGGCGTGGTCCAAATCTCAATCTTAGCGCTACAAAAGACTTTGAGAATTTGCCTGAGGGTTCCAAAATTTCTTTAACAATGGCTGGCGGTACGAAAGGATTTGTTGGGCGTACAACTACTCAGTTTGCAAATGAGTGTGGGATTGTAATACGTAGTGTATGTCCAATGAACTTTCACAAATGGGAGTCCGTACCTACTGACATAAAAAATCTGATGTATGAAAAGTTACAAGTAAGTTGGATATACTTTTTTTTTTAATTATTGAAGAGTACTCACATTTTAATTTGCATTGTTAACATACAAATTCAATGCAGGGAAAATTCAATTTGTTGCGAACGGATAGAGTTTTCATGGGATATGTGGATTATCAACTACATAACCAATGGAAACGTACCAGAGGTGAGTTGAGTGCCCACTGGAAGAATAATGGAGGAAAAACCAATCCTCGGTTGGCTAGATCAATGATGAAATCCAATTGTCGGAGTCCGGAAGATTGGAACCATTTATGCGATTATTGGGAGTTAGAATCAACTCGGGTAAGTTTGTTGAATGCTTGAAACAAATTTATGCAAACTTTATGTTAACATCATATATACATACATACACAAAGTAGTTTATATACATATAAGGTCCTACATATTGATGTAAATGCTATTGGATCATAGTGATTTGATTGCATATAACTCACTAGCCCATTCTTCTTAACTTTATAGAGATACAGTGATCAAATGGAATGTAATCGTGGAAAACAAGTTGCTACAAGTAGAGGAGGCTCTCGGTCAATAGCCAATCACATATACCACATGGTAAGTTTTGAAGATTTATTTTTTAAACTTAAAGGGTTTTATTTGATTTAGTGAATTAGTTTAGTACTCTCTTTTCATTTATGGACCATTTATGTTCATATCTAGATTATTAACCATTATTTGTTAGTTCCAATTTCAATGTTTTCTAAACACATTTATCAAGCCCTATGTTATATCATTGCTTTTTGTTGTCACAGACAAATCGCGAGACTCAAACGCCGCCTAGCCCCTTTGAAGTCTATTACAAGTTGCATTATAATGCTAAAAAAGGATGGCAAAATGAGGAGGCAGAAACTGAATATGTAAGTTATTACTCTCTTTGAAACAACCCATTTTTTAGAACTAGATTTCTGATAGATGCACGTTAGGTTTAGAGATATATAGGCTGAATTTTGAGCGGCAATACGTAAGGATATCCACGTTTCTTTTTCTTTGCGTATTGCGATCCATAATCATCATCAGACCAAGACAACAACTTAGCCACACTCAGGTTTCATTTTTTTTAGCATATGATGTGAATGACGAGAGCCTATTGTTTATCAAATATAATGTGAATGATCCCTTTTTATATTATTTTTTAGATAAATAAAACCTGATGATATTGTTACAATCTCATCAATTTTATTTTTTTAGAGGTTGAGCCATATAGTTATCAAAGATTTTTATTTAGAAAAGTCACATTATTTGTTTGAAATTTGAGAGATTTGTTTATTCGTTTACTAATTATTGATGATATTGTTTGAAATTGATGATATTGTTACACTCTCTTTGTTAGGAAAATCTTATTCAACATAAAGAGGAGGCAGTGGTGAAGTTAATTTCTAATGGGACAACGATAACTACTACCATGGATCACGAGCTCGAAAAGGAGGCAATTGAAAGTGTATGTGCCAAAAAAAAACAACAAAATCTGCATGGAAGGTAGGCGTTGGACCAGTTTTCAGAAAAAAAAAAGATTTTTGGATGACATCGGAAGCTGGATCGTCTCAACCATCTTCAAGCGAGACGGAAGCACTTCGAAATCAGGTGGCTTTACTAGAAGAGAAATTGAAACAAAGCAATGAGAACTCGGAAAAAATGTTGATGTTCATGAGCTCAAAGTTTCAGGATTTTGAGAGCTCAATATCCGCACATGTGAGTGGTGGAGAAAATGATTTGGATGGGCAACTCAATGTTAGTGATAGTTTGATCTAGGATGTGAGTTAGTTAAACTTACTTTGTTGGTGTTTGTTTGATTACTTTTTTGAAGTTTAGGATTGATCTACTAAGTATTTTTACTTATATGTTTGACTTTTAACTTTATTAAAGTTTAGAATTAACATGCTATACTGTTATGGATTAAATTTGTTGAGAATGTCATTGTATTTAAGATTCTTATTAGTCCTAAAAAGTAAATATATTACCAAATGTGCATGCATACTATCGACTATCAAATGTAGTATCAAAGACTATTTTTTAGTCTTCAAAAAACTCATGACTAGAAACAGTCATAGCATCATAGACTATTTTTTAGTTACGAAATTAACATATTAGGGAGTGATTATCAGTCTCTAAAAAACATAATCGGGATTGAAAAAGTTCTTAAAAGATACAAAATTTCAGTCTCTAAAAACATATTCGAGACTAGGGCTGGCAAATCGTGTCTTAGCAGGTTTAACAGGTATCTGATAACGCGAACAACAAAATTTTTAAACATGAATACGACTCATTTAACTACTTTATATACAATGTCTATAAGACAGATGTATATTTTATACACCTAGAAGGAGAAATAATGGATACCAACTCTCAAATTTTGATTATTTTTAAAAACGTAAAAAATCACATGGTGTACTTTTCTGTTATCGTGTCTTAGCAGGTTACCTACAGGTTACCTATTGCCAGCCCTATTCGAGACTAAATAATGACATCTAAGATTATTTTTTAGTCCCTAAAAGATAAATTGAATATGTTATTAGGGACTAATTCTCAGTCTCTAAAAGAACATATAATCAGGGACTGATTCTTAGTCTCTAAAAGAACGTATTCAGGACTGAAAAAGTTCTTAAAAGCTACATATTTTCAGTCCCAAAAAAAATATATTAAGGAATGAAATGGCATGTTATCAGGGACTAATTCTCAGTCTCTACAACGTCTATTAGAGACTGAATTGTCATGGAACCCAAATCTAATTAAATGTATTTGGGACAAAATAGACAAGGTTCAAGTACTGATTTTCAGTCACCGATAAATTGTATTCGAGACTGAAATGATGTTGTACGACAACATATATTGAAGACTGATTTTATGTGTATAGGAGATTGAATGTCAGTCTCTATTGGTGTCATACAATCGGGACTGAAATTTAGTTACTAATGAAGGTATCTAGGACTAAGCAAATAGGACTGACTAGGGGCTGGCAAAATCAATCCCTAATAACCATTAGGGACTGATTTAGGAGTTTTAGAGACTGATTTTTCAGTCTCCAATGGCGATCTTTTTTGTAGTATGAATATTGGTTTTGGTTGTATTTGATTTGTAATTGTTCTTGAATTTGTGTTAGATATTTGATTAAGATCTGGAAATTTAATGAAGATCTCGAATTTGATAGATATGTGGGTTTAATATTGTTTGTGTTTTTTTTAAAGAAGATTTGGAAATTGACAAAAGATATGGGTTTTGATTTTGTTATTTGACATATTCTTTCTTTTGTATGTTGTCAAGTTATCATAGCACCTGTTGACCTAACGATCAAACTATCAGAATTTTAATGTATGGATTCAAAGTGTAGCGTTTTGCAAAGTACAGGGACTCAGGCTTCCAAAATCTCGCTGCAGGGACTCAACATGACTCTGTACGAAAAGCACAGGGACGCAAATTGCATTTTACTCTTTTGTATTTAATAGGTAATTTAATTGTTTTTGGTTTCTTTACACTTATATAATAAATAAGTATATATGTATATCACAAAATTTGCCTTTATATTGATTTATAGGAGTAGGATCAAATACAAACCATATTTCGTATACAAACTATAAGAACCATTTAAAAGTGACATGTAGCATCCAACCAATTCTAGAGAAATGGTAAAATGATAACCTAAATAATATCAATTATCTTGAATTCTTTATATTATGCTAACAAGCAATTAATTCTTTATTTGGATCTTTCTTTTGTTTTCAATGTCCTGATAATAAAAAGTGCTGATATCATTTCATATATGTGCTAAAATCAATTATCTTGATTAATTTTCATGTGCTAATATAATTTAAAAGCTCTACTTTTATGTATGTATTGTTTTAGTATGTGTTAGTTTAACTTCTTTTAAGTACTAGAATCTGTTCTTACAGTTTGTAGGATAAATATGGTTTATACCGGAACCAACCCCTTGATTTGTAAACATATGTACGTGTTAGCAACAAGTGAGAAAAACTTGGTGTGCACACTTGTGGAAACAAGATTCGTGTCTTTAGGTTTAAAATTAACTAAAGGATTATTGGATTTTATCACCCTTAACTATTGGCTATTGGCCATTGCCACCCACAACTATCACTTTTACGCGCGCCAACCCCAACTTAACACTTATTGTGTTCTGTCACCATGTCGTTACTAACTTTTGATCCTATTACTATACATTTGGGGTGTCCTAAGATCCCTAAAACCTTCCTAAGATCCCTATGACACCCCCAAAAGTATAGTAACGGGATCTAAAGTTAGTGACCAGTTAATGATGTGGTGACAGAACACACTAAGTGTTAAGTTGGGGGTGACAGACGTCAAAGTGATAGTTGGGGGTGACAACGTGTAACACTCGTTCTTAATATAAAAGTTTATAACAATAAAACGGAATTAAGCTATATAAACACCAAATCAAAGCATTTACATTAACATTTAGCTTAGTAGTTACGAGTTTATCAAACATTCAAACACTACATTAGGATACATAAGTATTCCTTCGATTACATAAGTTCTACTTAATAACTAAAGATAACAAAAGTTGCGGAACAAGATCTTAAATGTGTTCGGTTCGGAAGCGTTGACTTGATCATCATCCACGTGCTTGTATTATCCTAAAAGCTGAAGATTTTTAACAAACGTTAGTACTAGGGTATTTAGTAATTTGTATAATCGAAACTACGCTAAAAAACGGATTCGATTAACTAAAATATGCAAAACTCAACAAAATTGACTGGGTACTACCGTAGCTTACGGTAGCCACCGTAAGCTACGGTAGCCACCGTAAGCTACGGTAGCCTCTGGGCAATGTGAGGCTGCCGTAAGATAGTAGGGAACCAGCGTAACAACTTCAGTCACTATCGTAAGCTACGGTAGCTACCGTAGCTTACGGTAGCTCTCTCGCGCCCCGCGTAAAATCTGCAGCAATATCTTTGCTGTCTTGCTGTTTTGACCCGTTTGTTCCCATTTCGCACTTTTAAGACAACTAAACACAATACGGGACATCCTAAAATCACTAGTGAAGCTCGTAATTTCCCGACTTCAATCTATTAACATCTTTGTAGCATGAATTTGTAACGAATATACATTATTAGATTCATAATCATGCATATATATGTTTATTCAACGTTTTAACCAACTTTACCCATTAGTTCATTCTACCTGAAACCACACGGACGGGTTATTACTTCATAATAAGAAGACCCATTCATGGGTTCCTTATTTTCAACACTCACGCTCCCATTACCGGTTTGTGTGTTTAATAATTCACTACCCGTCCCCCGGGCTTAGAGTCTACGAATAAGGTACTCCCGTTACCCGGTTTGTACCTTCTCTTAATTACCCGTTTAGTTTGCCCTTATGAAATTCATCATTCAAGCAAACTAAATCACTAAAATCTCATATTCTAATATACCAATTATTAGCAACAACAAAAGACTAAATAACCATATTAACGAAGCGTTTAGCCACGTACCTTTAAATCTTTCCTTTCAAGCGAGTGACCGCACCGGCTTGACTTCCCGACGCCTCACTCGTGTTGCCTAAAATACACAAGCCAATTATCATTAGAACCTTTCGGCTCATAACTAAAGCTTGTTAACTTAGCCAAACACTACAATTAGTGTACATCAACATCTTTTAGACGTTTTGTCAAGCACCTTATGTGCATACTTTACAATTAGCCATAACATTCTTGTTATTGAAGTTTTCTAACCATCAAAACCCCTATTTAACAAGTAGAAGTGTTTAATAACTTTTGATCCTATTACTATACATTTGGGGTGTCCTAAGATCCCTAAAACCTTCCTAAGATCCCTATGACACCCCCAAAAGTATAGTAACGGGATCTAAAGTTAGTGATCAGTTAATGATGTGGTGACAGAACACACTAAGTGTTAAGTTGGGGGTGACGGATGTCAAAGTGATAGTTGGGGGTGACAACGACCAATAACCAATAGTTTGGGGTGATAAAATCCAATAACCCTTAACTAAATTATACATTT
>JARYGA010059852.1:89307-118773 GCA_030545235.1 Helianthus tuberosus
TTTTTTCTTGCATTTGTGACCCGGAGTATATCTTGTCTGTGCACCAAAACACTTCCTGTTTGCTCTCTTGATCTCAATTTCTTTGCTTGTCAATCTCTTTGACCCTATTTCAATACTCTATAATGGTCGAGCTTGTAACACTGGCAGTTGCGCAGCATTAGTAGGTGGTGCAATTCAGGGCTGTTTCATAGTAGGTTTTACAAATCTGTGCATTGGTTTTAAAAAGCGAGAGGCGCACAAAAGCGACGAGGTCTAAAACCGAGGCGCGAAGTGCCAAAGCAATGGCCTTTTTGTACCCGGAGCGCAAAGTGATCATATAATTTTTTTTCTATATCCAATAGGTTTTTAGCATCCTTCAATCCGGTTAAATGGCTTGCTTATGGTGAACAGTTTTTCACGTATTATAATATTCTAGACATTGATCGTCTTGCCTATGTCTCCTATTATTTCGATGAAGAGGCTGCATCATGGTTTTATTTGTTGCAATGTCATTCTCCAATTAACAGATGGTCAGAATTCACCAACTCTTTAGTGCACCAATTCTGTTCTCTGACCGACATGGAATCTGCTCACAAGTTATTCGATGAAATGCCTGGTCGTATTTCAAATGCAATTGACTATGCAAATCCTAAAACCATTGATGACAAGGTCTTAGATATTCAAATTGCATCACTCGTTGATGTGAATGAGCCCTTTTAAGTAACAAATGCTAAAATTGATTCCCAAATGAACTTTGTATCTGCCCAATTTGCTGTGAATGCTTCAATGCATGTTTCCTCAGTTGCATGGACATCGCGTTTGCTTGCGAATCCTATTCAAATAAACTTTGGTTTTAATCCAGGTCCGTATTTTATTATCACCTTATTCTAATCGCACCATCATAATGCTTGACCATATAGGCACGACCTTGTTTGATTCTAGTGGTTCTATTTTTTATCATCAATGCCACTTTGCTCCTAAGTTGTTTGTTTTGGATATCCTGAACCACCCGACCCATATGCAACCCTTCCTTCAGACTTTTTGAATAATGTGTAGATTTCATATAATTTTAGTTATGATCCTATGTCAGAGTATTTTAATTTTGTTGACAATGAGATCGTTATGACGCTTCCACATGTTGGTCCGAGTGTCCGATTAGGGACGCTCAATGACTGATCCTGATGCCACTGATTCTTCTAGTGACGATGAAGACGAGCTTTTTGGACGGAGGCGGGTCAAGAAGTATGTAAACGAGGTTAATATTCAAACCTCTATGGTGATTAAAAAGGTGGGGAGAAACGGCGAGGGTAGGCTGCAAGCTAAACAGATAGCAATGAAGGCGGCTGGAGCTCAGGCAGTTCCAGTGGGTGGTGTTAGGAAGTTCCGTGGAGTATGACAACGGCCGTGGGGCAAGTTCTCTCTCAAGTGGTATTAGAGCTACGGAAGCTCTGCATGTATTCGTTTGTGAAATCGAACGAGTTTCGGTGTAATCGAATCGGATTTCGGTTGAGTTCGGATTGTTTCGGTTAATGTTCGATGAATTTCAGACATCTTAGATGTGTCTTAATTGATTGTTGATGTGTTTCAAACAAGTGTTGATCTGATTCGATCTGTTTCGAATCAAATTTTGTTCGTTTCTAACTGTTTCGGTGAATTCGGACTGAATTCGTTTGTGATTTCAGTGCAAGTTTCAATCATTTCGAACATAATTCATTGAGTTTCAGTATGTTTTTAAGATGAACTGAGATAAAATTTATGAACATTGTATGATCACTATATTGATTCTTATCACTTTTAGTTGAAATATACATGTGATACTCAAGAAACAAAACGAGAAAATGATTTAAAAAAAATAGTAGGTTTTACGCTGATTGTGTGAATCTGAAACAAAGAAAATTTGTTGTTCGTATTATGAAGATAGTAGCTTATGCGTCCTAGATCTGAAAAACAAATTTTGGTGTTAATTAGATCTAAATAGGTATTGTGTTGTTGTCGTTTCTTGTTGAGAGAAAGAAATAACGATGATAGAACAAGAAGTCGGATTTCAATTGTTACGAAATAACGATGAGAGAGAAAGAAACCTTGATGTACAATCTCTTTAAAAAAACATTTTTAACCAACCCGACCCGAAACCCGTTCCGACCAGAAACCCTTTCCGACTTGAAACTCGTTCTGACCCGAACCCGTTCCGACCCGAACCCGTTTTGGACCCGAACCAAAACAACCCCTTTTTTAATTGACCAATGACCCGACCCTACCAACCCGACCCGTTTGCCAGGTCTAGTTAATACCATTTCCAATCCAACACAAACACTTGAGTTGGAACGTGTAATTCAGCTACCATACGCACATTCCCAACTTGTTTATCCTAATTCATACCTGCCATCCTCATGTGTCTTTAACGACGATGTTTTCCAAAGCATGTAGCAAATTGAAATTAATGTATATCTTTCATATGTTTATGTTCTGGTTCAAAAATGACTAGTTGTGTAATGTATATATCTTTTAGTAACTGACTATTAATTTCTTGTAGCACAATGTGGATGTTTATGTTTTTGGTGATGATGGTCCTTACAAGAACGAGGCCTGAAGAAGATTCTAGAGGACCTACAAATCAGTCGGTGGCCAATGGAAGTGCATCTGATATGGTACCGCGCTCGACCCGTACACGCAAGAGTAACGCCACTACAACTACTGATAATTATCATAGACTTTTGATTATTTGAATTTTATGGCATACTCGTGTTTTACTTATAACTACGCCTGGAAATCTTGACCCGTTGTTCCAAATCTGGGTTGGTATGAGCAGTTTTCAAACTTTGGGTTGATATGGGTGGCTCTTTCTCATGGAATGGGTCAGATTGGGTTTATTGAGATAACCCTTTCCAATTTAACGGGTTAAACTGGGCTGATCTTAATTTTTTACTGGATCAGATGGGCTAATAAAAAAGATGAATCAGAATTATTTAAAGTAAAATTATTATGTTTGTTTGTTTATATTGAAATAGTCTTTGAGCTCCCCTAATTGTAAACAATGTACAGATTCAAATCAACCCCAGGTTGATCCACCAAAAAGGCGTGGTCCAAATCTCAATCTTAGCGCTACAAAAGACTTTGAGAATTTGCCTGAGGGTTCCAAAATTTCTTTAACAATGGCTGGCGGTACGAAAGGATTTGTTGGGCGTACAACTACTCAGTTTGCAAATGAGTGTGGGATTGTAATACGTAGTGTATGTCCAATGAACTTTCACAAATGGGAGTCCGTACCTACTGACATAAAAAATCTGATGTATGAAAAGTTACAAGTAAGTTGGATATACTTTTTTTTTTAATTATTGAAGAGTACTCACATTTTAATTTGCATTGTTAACATACAAATTCAATGCAGGGAAAATTCAATTTGTTGCGAACGGATAGAGTTTTCATGGGATATGTGGATTATCAACTACATAACCAATGGAAACGTACCAGAGGTGAGTTGAGTGCCCACTGGAAGAATAATGGAGGAAAAACCAATCCTCGGTTGGCTAGATCAATGATGAAATCCAATTGTCGGAGTCCGGAAGATTGGAACCATTTATGCGATTATTGGGAGTTAGAATCAACTCGGGTAAGTTTGTTGAATGCTTGAAACAAATTTATGCAAACTTTATGTTAACATCATATATACATACATACACAAAGTAGTTTATATACATATAAGGTCCTACATATTGATGTAAATGCTATTGGATCATAGTGATTTGATTGCATATAACTCACTAGCCCATTCTTCTTAACTTTATAGAGATACAGTGATCAAATGGAATGTAATCGTGGAAAACAAGTTGCTACAAGTAGAGGAGGCTCTCGGTCAATAGCCAATCACATATACCACATGGTAAGTTTTGAAGATTTATTTTTTAAACTTAAAGGGTTTTATTTGATTTAGTGAATTAGTTTAGTACTCTCTTTTCATTTATGGACCATTTATGTTCATATCTAGATTATTAACCATTATTTGTTAGTTCCAATTTCAATGTTTTCTAAACACATTTATCAAGCCCTATGTTATATCATTGCTTTTTGTTGTCACAGACAAATCGCGAGACTCAAACGCCGCCTAGCCCCTTTGAAGTCTATTACAAGTTGCATTATAATGCTAAAAAAGGATGGCAAAATGAGGAGGCAGAAACTGAATATGTAAGTTATTACTCTCTTTGAAACAACCCATTTTTTAGAACTAGATTTCTGATAGATGCACGTTAGGTTTAGAGATATATAGGCTGAATTTTGAGCGGCAATACGTAAGGATATCCACGTTTCTTTTTCTTTGCGTATTGCGATCCATAATCATCATCAGACCAAGACAACAACTTAGCCACACTCAGGTTTCATTTTTTTTAGCATATGATGTGAATGACGAGAGCCTATTGTTTATCAAATATAATGTGAATGATCCCTTTTTATATTATTTTTTAGATAAATAAAACCTGATGATATTGTTACAATCTCATCAATTTTATTTTTTTAGAGGTTGAGCCATATAGTTATCAAAGATTTTTATTTAGAAAAGTCACATTATTTGTTTGAAATTTGAGAGATTTGTTTATTCGTTTACTAATTATTGATGATATTGTTTGAAATTGATGATATTGTTACACTCTCTTTGTTAGGAAAATCTTATTCAACATAAAGAGGAGGCAGTGGTGAAGTTAATTTCTAATGGGACAACGATAACTACTACCATGGATCACGAGCTCGAAAAGGAGGCAATTGAAAGTGTATGTGCCAAAAAAAAACAACAAAATCTGCATGGAAGGTAGGCGTTGGACCAGTTTTCAGAAAAAAAAAAGATTTTTGGATGACATCGGAAGCTGGATCGTCTCAACCATCTTCAAGCGAGACGGAAGCACTTCGAAATCAGGTGGCTTTACTAGAAGAGAAATTGAAACAAAGCAATGAGAACTCGGAAAAAATGTTGATGTTCATGAGCTCAAAGTTTCAGGATTTTGAGAGCTCAATATCCGCACATGTGAGTGGTGGAGAAAATGATTTGGATGGGCAACTCAATGTTAGTGATAGTTTGATCTAGGATGTGAGTTAGTTAAACTTACTTTGTTGGTGTTTGTTTGATTACTTTTTTGAAGTTTAGGATTGATCTACTAAGTATTTTTACTTATATGTTTGACTTTTAACTTTATTAAAGTTTAGAATTAACATGCTATACTGTTATGGATTAAATTTGTTGAGAATGTCATTGTATTTAAGATTCTTATTAGTCCTAAAAAGTAAATATATTACCAAATGTGCATGCATACTATCGACTATCAAATGTAGTATCAAAGACTATTTTTTAGTCTTCAAAAAACTCATGACTAGAAACAGTCATAGCATCATAGACTATTTTTTAGTTACGAAATTAACATATTAGGGAGTGATTATCAGTCTCTAAAAAACATAATCGGGATTGAAAAAGTTCTTAAAAGATACAAAATTTCAGTCTCTAAAAACATATTCGAGACTAGGGCTGGCAAATCGTGTCTTAGCAGGTTTAACAGGTATCTGATAACGCGAACAACAAAATTTTTAAACATGAATACGACTCATTTAACTACTTTATATACAATGTCTATAAGACAGATGTATATTTTATACACCTAGAAGGAGAAATAATGGATACCAACTCTCAAATTTTGATTATTTTTAAAAACGTAAAAAATCACATGGTGTACTTTTCTGTTATCGTGTCTTAGCAGGTTACCTACAGGTTACCTATTGCCAGCCCTATTCGAGACTAAATAATGACATCTAAGATTATTTTTTAGTCCCTAAAAGATAAATTGAATATGTTATTAGGGACTAATTCTCAGTCTCTAAAAGAACATATAATCAGGGACTGATTCTTAGTCTCTAAAAGAACGTATTCAGGACTGAAAAAGTTCTTAAAAGCTACATATTTTCAGTCCCAAAAAAAATATATTAAGGAATGAAATGGCATGTTATCAGGGACTAATTCTCAGTCTCTACAACGTCTATTAGAGACTGAATTGTCATGGAACCCAAATCTAATTAAATGTATTTGGGACAAAATAGACAAGGTTCAAGTACTGATTTTCAGTCACCGATAAATTGTATTCGAGACTGAAATGATGTTGTACGACAACATATATTGAAGACTGATTTTATGTGTATAGGAGATTGAATGTCAGTCTCTATTGGTGTCATACAATCGGGACTGAAATTTAGTTACTAATGAAGGTATCTAGGACTAAGCAAATAGGACTGACTAGGGGCTGGCAAAATCAATCCCTAATAACCATTAGGGACTGATTTAGGAGTTTTAGAGACTGATTTTTCAGTCTCCAATGGCGATCTTTTTTGTAGTATGAATATTGGTTTTGGTTGTATTTGATTTGTAATTGTTCTTGAATTTGTGTTAGATATTTGATTAAGATCTGGAAATTTAATGAAGATCTCGAATTTGATAGATATGTGGGTTTAATATTGTTTGTGTTTTTTTTAAAGAAGATTTGGAAATTGACAAAAGATATGGGTTTTGATTTTGTTATTTGACATATTCTTTCTTTTGTATGTTGTCAAGTTATCATAGCACCTGTTGACCTAACGATCAAACTATCAGAATTTTAATGTATGGATTCAAAGTGTAGCGTTTTGCAAAGTACAGGGACTCAGGCTTCCAAAATCTCGCTGCAGGGACTCAACATGACTCTGTACGAAAAGCACAGGGACGCAAATTGCATTTTACTCTTTTGTATTTAATAGGTAATTTAATTGTTTTTGGTTTCTTTACACTTATATAATAAATAAGTATATATGTATATCACAAAATTTGCCTTTATATTGATTTATAGGAGTAGGATCAAATACAAACCATATTTCGTATACAAACTATAAGAACCATTTAAAAGTGACATGTAGCATCCAACCAATTCTAGAGAAATGGTAAAATGATAACCTAAATAATATCAATTATCTTGAATTCTTTATATTATGCTAACAAGCAATTAATTCTTTATTTGGATCTTTCTTTTGTTTTCAATGTCTTGATAATAAAAAGTGCTGATATCATTTCATATATGTGCTAAAATCAATTATCTTGATTAATTTTCATGTGCTAATATAATTTAAAAGCTCTACTTTTATGTATGTATTGTTTTAGTATGTGTTAGTTTAACTTCTTTTAAGTACTAGAATCTGTTCTTACAGTTTGTAGGATAAATATGGTTTATACCGGAACCAACCCCTTGATTTGTAAACATATGTACGTGTTAGCAACAAGTGAGAAAAACTTGGTGTGCACACTTGTGGAAACAAGATTCGTGTCTTTAGGTTTAAAATTAACTAAAGGATTATTGGATTTTATCACCCTTAACTATTGGCTATTGGCCATTGCCACCCACAACTATCACTTTTACGCGCGCCAACCCCAACTTAACACTTATTGTGTTCTGTCACCATGTCGTTACTAACTTTTGATCCTATTACTATACATTTGGGGTGTCCTAAGATCCCTAAAACCTTCCTAAGATCCCTATGACACCCCCAAAAGTATAGTAACGGGATCTAAAGTTAGTGACCAGTTAATGATGTGGTGACAGAACACACTAAGTGTTAAGTTGGGGGTGACAGACGTCAAAGTGATAGTTGGGGGTGACAACGTGTAACACTCGTTCTTAATATAAAAGTTTATAACAATAAAACGGAATTAAGCTATATAAACACCAAATCAAAGCATTTACATTAACATTTAGCTTAGTAGTTACGAGTTTATCAAACATTCAAACACTACATTAGGATACATAAGTATTCCTTCGATTACATAAGTTCTACTTAATAACTAAAGATAACAAAAGTTGCGGAACAAGATCTTAAATGTGTTCGGTTCGGAAGCGTTGACTTGATCATCATCCACGTGCTTGTATTATCCTAAAAGCTGAAGATTTTTAACAAACGTTAGTACTAGGGTATTTAGTAATTTGTATAATCGAAACTACGCTAAAAAACGGATTCGATTAACTAAAATATGCAAAACTCAACAAAATTGACTGGGTACTACCGTAGCTTACGGTAGCCACCGTAAGCTACGGTAGCCACCGTAAGCTACGGTAGCCTCTGGGCAATGTGAGGCTGCCGTAAGATAGTAGGGAACCAGCGTAACAACTTCAGTCACTATCGTAAGCTACGGTAGCTACCGTAGCTTACGGTAGCTCTCTCGCGCCCCGCGTAAAATCTGCAGCAATATCTTTGCTGTCTTGCTGTTTTGACCCGTTTGTTCCCATTTCGCACTTTTAAGACAACTAAACACAATACGGGACATCCTAAAATCACTAGTGAAGCTCGTAATTTCCCGACTTCAATCTATTAACATCTTTGTAGCATGAATTTGTAACGAATATACATTATTAGATTCATAATCATGCATATATATGTTTATTCAACGTTTTAACCAACTTTACCCATTAGTTCATTCTACCTGAAACCACACGGACGGGTTATTACTTCATAATAAGAAGACCCATTCATGGGTTCCTTATTTTCAACACTCACGCTCCCATTACCGGTTTGTGTGTTTAATAATTCACTACCCGTCCCCCGGGCTTAGAGTCTACGAATAAGGTACTCCCGTTACCCGGTTTGTACCTTCTCTTAATTACCCGTTTAGTTTGCCCTTATGAAATTCATCATTCAAGCAAACTAAATCACTAAAATCTCATATTCTAATATACCAATTATTAGCAACAACAAAAGACTAAATAACCATATTAACGAAGCGTTTAGCCACGTACCTTTAAATCTTTCCTTTCAAGCGAGTGACCGCACCGGCTTGACTTCCCGACGCCTCACTCGTGTTGCCTAAAATACACAAGCCAATTATCATTAGAACCTTTCGGCTCATAACTAAAGCTTGTTAACTTAGCCAAACACTACAATTAGTGTACATCAACATCTTTTAGACGTTTTGTCAAGCACCTTATGTGCATACTTTACAATTAGCCATAACATTCTTGTTATTGAAGTTTTCTAACCATCAAAACCCCTATTTAACAAGTAGAAGTGTTTAATAACTTTTGATCCTATTACTATACATTTGGGGTGTCCTAAGATCCCTAAAACCTTCCTAAGATCCCTATGACACCCCCAAAAGTATAGTAACGGGATCTAAAGTTAGTGATCAGTTAATGATGTGGTGACAGAACACACTAAGTGTTAAGTTGGGGGTGACGGATGTCAAAGTGATAGTTGGGGGTGACAACGACCAATAACCAATAGTTTGGGGTGATAAAATCCAATAACCCTTAACTAAATTATACATTTCCAAACTATAAATTATGATGCATTTTTCACTTTTAACCCAAAGATTCTAATGTTTTGCATTTTTCACTTTTAACCGAAAGATTTTAATCTTTTGCATTTTAACCTCTTTGACTTTTTTTACTTTTAACAAAAACCTTTTCATCTTTTGCAATTTAACCCCAACACTTTTTTATTTTCAAACTTGGTCCCCATACTTTTCATCTTTCGCAAGTTTTTTGTTTTAAGTTTCGTTATAAATATTTCGAGTCCACACGCCATAACATGCTTGTAGGGTTCAACGTTTTTCCGTCTGTTTTTCATTCCCGTTTGACAAACAATCGCAACACGTCTATTTTTCTTCGTTTGACAAGTTCGTCGCAACACGCGGGTCCTGGACCGACTTAGTTATTTTTTTCTACATTTAACACGCTGCAACGGGCGTGCGTGATTCAACGATTTTACGTCTGTTTTTCGTTCGATGTTATTTTTTATTTATTTTATTTTTACGAGCTCTTCTGATGTTAGTGGTCGCTGATAGTGTTGTGGCATTAGTGCTACTTGGCACGATTTTATGAACGTATTTAACCTATTAAGTTTTTTACTGATAATTTTTTAAGTTTACAACTATATCTCATTTACTAAAGAAAAACTAATTTTTATGTGCATATATTTATGTACGTGTCGATATATATTCAATTTGCTCTACATTTCGACGTAAACTTTTTATAGAAAAGAGTCTGGTTAAGTATAATATGTTTTCGTTTAAATAAACAAATTTTACATATATATCTTCTGCACGTTTCGGTATAAATTCGAGTTGGTGTATGTTTCGACGTAAACTTTTTGGAAACGAGTCAGGTCAAATATAATATGTTTTCGTGATTTTATGAATGTATTGTAAATTTTGTTTTGATCCAAGTGGAGTCAAATTGCGGTTTCTTTTTTTCGTTTTTTTAAAGCTCTAATTAATCTATTTTGATTATATGTGTCAGCATTTTCTTTATAACCGTTATATTTTCTATGTATGACTCAGGCCACATATAATATGTTATAATTGTACGGTATAAATTTGATTTCTTTATGTTTTAATCCAATCGCAATTCTTATATATGTTGCATTGGGTTCAACAAGATACGTCAAAACACGTGTTTTCATATGTTAACGCATCACATAACATTTGGACTAATCCATTCGATGTTTGCGATGTATCTGCGCCGCAACATGCGCGGATATTATTAGTAGTTTAGGTCAATTATAAGTTTTTCGGTACAAGGTGGATGAATTGTACACTTTTATGTGTGTGAATATATCAAGAAAATTTGCATATAATTAGCTAATTGTAATAGTTCCAAACACTTTGTGTTTATTTTTTTATTACTAAGTAATATATTATTATAAATTTTACAGTGACAATCTATTATTAAGTGATACTATTTAGGATTTTGTATGTATTAAAAAAACTAAAAATTTTCAGTCTGTTCAATTTATTTTCTTTTTAACTAACAAAGTTTTCATTTTTGGTATATAATATATATATATAGGGATGAGTTAAAATGAGAACCATTTTAGTTGTGAGAACCGTGAGAACTAGGCCATCAAAAAGTTTTTTCGAATTTTTTTCTCTCAAAATCATAAAAAATATCACTTGTTTCAGCAAAATAAAAGATAAAAAAAATGTCGCATAACCACATTTACATGAGGCGTAAAAAAAATATTTATTTTCATACAAAATTTACAACAGCGCGTAAAAAAACTTGCATCAGTCAAAACTACCGACTCGAAAATGCTTCTCTAGTTTCTCAATTAGCCTAGTGTTTCTCGCACGATCCTAACCATATATATAGGGTCAGGATTTAGTGAAAACGGTAGAAAGTGTGAGAACGGTGAGAACGCTTATTGATCGTCCGATCAAAACAATCTATGGACTAGATTGGCGCGGTGGCATTTTAGTAAATAACACCAAGTTTATTACGTGGACGCGTTTCATTAAGGGTAAAAAAGTAAAAAAACCATTTCTCACATAAAACGCCATTGAAAAATAAAACGCCAAATACATACAAAACGCCAATTTTATCACTGCGTACTTTTTTCTGTGTTTTTATTTAAGCTCTCTGGCTAAAAAAACGCCAAAAAATATGAAACGCCATTATATATAACGCCAAAGCTTACATCAGGATAAATGTTAATTACATTTTTTGTTATAAAAATAACATCCTGCCTAAACTACGCGCCAAATAAATTCTATAAATAGAAACGTCTCACCACCTTCCGTTTATCACACCAAAAAAAACACACAGTGGTTGCTAAAAAAATTTACAACTCAATGTAAAACGCCAAAAAATACAACGACAGTAAACATCTTTTCTTCTATCCTCGGTAATGTTCTGCATGAAGCTTCATTTAATTATTTGTTACGTGAGTGTAGTAAGATTTTGCTGCATGAGATGGACAAAATTGACAAAAGAGGGACTGATGACATCCATATGTCATACTGTCATCTTTGTTCCTGAAGAAGGTTTGGATGATAAGAAGAGACCTATACCAGTGTAAATGCTACTTTGGCCTCGATGATTATAATGAAGACGACAGGCCGATAGCATCCACCCACACGGGGTCGATCTACGTCTCCAACATCCAGAAAGACACTTCAACACATGAACAAAGAAAATAAACAACGCCAACCCAAAACGCCATTTATTTGTCACATTTCTTGTAGTTTCAAAAGAAAAAAGAGACTGATGACACTGAAGATTTAAAATCATAAATTGCTTCTACTTTATTTTTTTTTTATTTTCTTTATCTATTGTTTTTTTTTTTTTTTTTGTAATGTCAGTTAATAAACAACAAAAGAATATTAATGCTATAATGAAAAATATAATAAAACGCCAAAATTAGCAAATACGTGTAAAACGCCATAATGACATAAAAACACCACCCAAAAAACTACCAAACTATAATAAAATTAATTTGAATAACTAATATTATAAAAAAAGCGTGAAACAATGTGCAAAGAATATAAAACTAAAGAAGTCCAATAGTTATCTAACCTCTATTGGAAAACAAAACGCCATAATTACAGCCGTCAAAAGATTTGACGTGTTACACCATTAAAACAGTTGAGTATGAAAACAAAACACGGTAAACTGCAAAAAACAGTAAAATGAAACGACGGAAACATAATTACTAACATTTATTATATTTATTTATCTTTTTTAAAACGCCATAATTACCTGTCATACACGGGAAAAAAAGTCAATATAAAAGAAGACAATGAGAACCCAAGCTCAAACATGCCAAAATTTTTTACTAAAACGCCACATATTCTCCAAAACGCCAAAAAATTTAAAAATGGCTAAGGTTATTGTATGGAGGTTTGAAAGGAAAGAGAAACAATTCTTCATAAAGTTCTCTGACAGGAGAATGGTAAAGGTAAGGACAATCAAAGCCATGCTGGGAATGAATGAAAATGTTCAGAAGGATATCCTGGCCCTTGGGGTTCCAATAGACAACGATTGTGAAAGAACGAGAACTGTAATAAAAAGACTGGAGAGAAAATTTCCAGCAGAAGATGATGATGATATTGAAAATACTCCTATACCAAAACTAACAGTTGGGTATTGCATGAGGAAGAAGGAACACTTGAAATGACTTATAAAAACAGGGTGCAATATTCAAGGCCAATGGAAGAAATGTTGAAGACATGGTTGCTATCTATCATTGAACAACTCTGTGATTTAACACCTTCAAACGATCCAAAATCCAAGGATGCAGTGATATTCAAGAATAGGCTGCAGCAAAGAAGAGACGAGCTAATGGCGTTATACGCATAAATGAATTTGGTGATGAAGAATCTGAAGAAAGTGATGAACAAAGCGATGGGTACATCTCTGATGTAATCTGTTAGACCCTAATTCGTATTTGACTAAAATCGCAGCGGAAATTCGTACCATAAAAATTTCTTTCATTACACACACCTTGACGCACTTAAAATCATTTCTAAGGTTAATCCTTTTACAATAAATACGTTTACTATACTTATTTACAATAAGAAAACATAACCTAGCTTCACTCAGTTACGTACTCAACACTCCCGTACAATCTATCTTATGACTCGATCTTTGATCGCTCCTCTTCGATATGATGATCTGGCTCGAACCACCTGCACTCACCAAATACATACAAGACATTAATATGTTATCAATATAAACAATACTTAGCCTCGGATTATTTCCGTTCCATTATTCCTTTACATTAAACGTTCCTTCTGAGTACTTCGCCTCTTATGATTCTTCGATACTGTACCTGCATTACCCCTTAAACTCCAGGTTCACAATTAACAACGTACAGACTTAATCATACCGAATGACTTACATATATACCTAAACTTCTTACATATTATCTCCATACATACATATGTACACACATGCACACGTACTTATTTGCATACATACTCACGCACATACTTGCCTTACCTACATGCAGTCCTACACATAAATACATCTACATCATTATATACGTATCTACATATATACATACCAACACCATTACTTATGCTCATGACATTATACACATATACATACATACATCTCTACTTGCACCATACCAAACTTATACATGCCTACTCTCATACATACCATCGAATACCCACGCACTTGTTCACATACTTATAACATACCTACATACCTATCTACACATGTGCATACCCTCCAGTTCATAAAAACATAAATTAAATTAGTCATACGCAACTTAAAACGCGTTTAAACGAGTTCCCGAGACAAAACGAGACACGAAAACAACTTTCGGCGAAAAACAACCCGTCGTGTCGCGCGACCCCCCGTCGCGTGGCGCGACGCCCCTGTTTCAGCAGAAAGTTTGCAGCTGAATGCTGCATATTCCCAGCACGTTCGGATTTTACGGAAACAAGCATAACTCTCTCGTTTTTGATCCGTTTTACCCGATTCTTTTTCCTACGCGTCCGTAATTCAATTCTCCATCTTATGGAGTTAAGATCCGACATCCGGATTAACAAAATTCCAGACTTCTGAGCCTTCGGCTTATTACCCTTTTTCCATATCTTGTCCCGTTCATGCATTTATCCACCTAACTTGTTTATTTGACCATAAATACTTATACACCTAATAATATCAATGACGCCTATCATAAAAGATTAAATTCTCGGATGTCTTGCATTCCTTAAACTCATTTTTACTCGAAAGCTTACTTTGACCCGTTAAGGGTATTTTCCTAATTCAATGCATTTGATTCTCAAAAACATACATTTCGGTTCCGTTCTTATCCTAATTATTCACTTGATCATTTATCTTATTTCTAAACATCTTTTAAAGGTCGTTCGTTCAATATACCCACCAAGGGCATTTTAGTCAACTTTAGCCCCAACATTTACGACGAAGGACTACAACACATAATTAACCTCAAACATCCTGCTTAATTAGTTAAAACACTATATTACTTAACAAATTAAGAAGTGATTACAGAAATCACTTACCTCGTGCATCCGAGTTCAAGCATAGCTTCCGTGTTTATCCTTGGCCCGTTGTCCTTCCATGCTTATGTCCGCGTTGACATGACTCCTATCCGTACATGTCATTACATTCACATTCTTGTTAGCATATATGATTGTACGTATGAACGATCATATCAAATTCATATCTCATGTATGACTTTCATTAGTCCATTCAAACAAGCATAAAGCATACTCAACATCAACCTAACATAATCTTCTCATGAACTATATCTAAAATGCATTCCTCATGTTAGTTTACTATCAATTTCATTATTACCACATTCTATACATGTTTACCCATTAATTGCATACAATTTCACATATTATTTTCATTTAGACATTTCATCAAACACTTGGTTGCGTACTACTTTCTAAGCATGATGTACAAGTATTTCATGTGTTTCTTCCTAATTATCACTTTCATTTATCATCACAAGTAAACATCATACAAATTCCATACCATAATCACACTATATACAAATACACATCACATACTACACATATTCCTAATCAAGTTCATACCATTTCATGGATTAAACATAAACCCACTTAACCAATTGTGGTAATTCATCCAAACACCTAAACTCTAGCAATTTACTCAGAGTCTTCGCTTAGGGTTTGTTCCTAAACATGCATACATCACTAATTTGGTCATAACCTTCATGATTCATACAGAAATCACCACTAGTGATGATTATCAAGATTTCTCAACTTCATTAAACATCAAAATTCAACATACCTTATGATCCCCTTGTGTTGGTGATCACTAATTCACGTTCGGTTGTGAATTTGAGCTTTGATTCACCCTTCAATTTGATGAATATTGTTGAGTTAGGGTTTGGCTCCCTTGGGGAGCCCTGGGACGAATCCAGAACACACACACACGAAATGTGTGTGGTGTGTGTTGATATTTTCTTTTAATTAGTAACCAAGTTTCACCCTATCCACTTTAACCCCTCAAGTTTACTTCCAACACATTTTTGGTACTACTTTTCTCTTTTAATAGTTTTTACCATGCACTTAACTAGGTTAAATAGCCTAGTTATTTATTTCATAATATAACGCATAAGGACATATTTCGAATATATGACATTTGGATTTTGGGGCGTTACAAGTCTACCCACCTTAAATGAGGTTTCGTCCCCGAAACCTTTCTTATCTTTATTAATCACTAACTTTCCCTCCTCTACGTCCCCTCGACACGACCGCTAGCCCATCACAATGACTATCCTTCGTTTTTCAAGAACCCATCCGAGAGTTCTTATTAATGTCACTTTCACTAAATAGTGTTAGCTTCTAACGCACTTCATAGCTAATGGTCCATTCATCATTCTAATACTCATATATCATGTGCAATATTTCATTTTGTTTACTTGAATCAATTCCAATATCCTGTTAATAATGGGTCAATATACATACTTCTTCGACCTGTAGTTATACATACATTCATATGATCCGTTCATGATGGATCTAATACCTTCATCTCGTTTCTTAAAATTGCATTCTCTTCATGTACTATATAATATTTAACTATTGTTTTGTTATCACAACAAAACTACTATTTCATAGTCACAACTATGTGCCCAGCTCTAATTTGACATCATTCTACGTTTTCTACAATTACCTATACCTGGCATACCTTTACATTGCCTTCAAATCATTTCATGCATTTCATTTTACTATTGCTTTCGCTTCATGCATTACATAATTTATATAAATAAATGTGTTGTGCAATTTCATTGTACAAAGTTCATTAGATACTCAAAATTTCCTCCTCAAATTTTTGAAATCCACTTTTTAATGACATACTTTCTTTTTACATCAATTGTTAAAAAAATGTTAACATTCCATACCATACATATCCTATCAGTCATTTCGTAGGTCTTTCTCAACCTACCAATTCACACCTATCCAACATGAATTACACATTTTACTAACCTCGATTTCTTTGCATAATTCAAGGGTCCGTAAACCAGATCTATCCGCCTCTTCGTGAGTACTAGCCGTACTAGGCTATGTTCCCTTCATCCTTGTAATGGGCTTCCACTCGTGCGCATTCTTTCACCAATTCGATTGGTTTCATCACATTCATAGTTCTAACATTTTCATCAACCAAATTAGCGGTTAGCATATTTCATTTAAACATTCATTATACTAGGGAATTACCCACTTAAAATCCTTCTACAATTTCCTACGTCCAGGCTATAACATATCACACGTTCCATTTCTTACATGTAATTCTTTCATTCTAGTTACTTATTTCGTCCACCTTCATTTGACTCTTCAAAGCTTAACTGACATTTCTTAATTATTGTATAAGTACTGAGGCACACGTCCGTACTTCTTTCCATTCATGCTTACGTGCAAAAACATTCATTACATCATTTCGGTATTGTTAGCAAAACTTATCATTTTTGCTCATACTTAATTTATTGTCCGGGTAGTAGCCCGTCATTTATTATGGCTCCTAAGTGTCTATTACTAACACATTTAACACCTAACCGGTTCAAAACTTCTTTCTTTCATTTCACAACTTAGGTTTTTCATGCCTATTACGATCATTCTTTTGTTTATTTACTTTACATTTACCCATATGACTCGTTTGACACAACCACGGTCAAACTATCGACCCGTTCTGAAGTGGACTAATTCCATCCTTTTTATTATTTTAAATCCGTCCTGCGGATTCAAACGTAACGTTCATACCTTTCATTACTTCTATGTTTCGAATCCGTCTAGCGGTTCCAACCATACCATTTATACCTTTTCTTCCTTCTATGATTTGAATCCATCTAACGGATTTCAATCATATCATTCACATCTTTCGTTCCTTACATGTGTTGAATTTGTTTCGCAAATTCAGACATATCATTTCTACATTTCATTTCCTTGAATCCGTTTTACGGATTCAAACATTCCATTCATGCCTTTCATCTCTTGAATCCGTCTCACGGATTCAAACATTGCATTCACACTTTTCATTCTTTGAACCCGTCTCTCGGTTTCAAACATTTCCTTCATACCTTTCCTTCCTTGAATCCGTCTCGCGGATTCAATCATTTCATTCATACATTTCATTCCTTTGAATCCGTCTCGTGGATTCAAACATTTCATTCATATCTTGTTGATCCATACTTTCTTACGGATTCAACATTCTTTATTTTTATCACTCACACTTTTCATTCCTACATGGTTCTCTCAATTTCCCGAGAGTCTTACTACCCATTTCACCCGCACGCCCACCATCTACCCAACTCTACCGGACATACCTGTAACAATTATCATGATTCTCACGAACGTCATACGTTTCTCCTGTACTGGCCAGGTACAAAATCCACATATTAGTTTCGTGCCTTCATGTAATTGCCACCTTATGTCCGTAGACTTAGGTTTCGGCGCATGTATCACGTTCAATTCTTCCTTACTGTACTATCATTATCCTTCATTTAAAATTTTCCTTCCCTTAATGAGTTTTACTATTACATATACCCACATATCGAATTTACGTACCTGGATTCAAATTTGGCTTATTACCTCTTTGCCTGCCTTAGTATTCATCCTAGACTGCATTCACAAATCATCCTCTTCAAACACTTATGCTTACCTTGCACATACAAAAACGTCAGTTTCCTTATACGTATACATAAGTACACACTTACATTAGCTTTTACCTTTGGATCTTGATCGAGTCTTAGATTGTACGGGTTTCTTATCTCAAGAGCACACAAGTTTGAGTTCAAGTACTTACCTTCTCGTACTTGATTCCCTCAAACCAGGGCTCTGATACCAACTTGTTAGACCCTAATTCGTATTTGACTAAAATCGTAGCGGAAATTCGTACCATAAAAATTTCTTTCATTACACACACCTTGACGCACTTAAAATCATTTCTAAGGTTAATCCTTTTACAATAAATACGTTTACTATACTTATTTACAATAAGAAAACATAACCTAGCTTCACTCAGTTACGTACTCAACACTCCCGTATAATCTATCTTATGACTCGATCTTTGATCGCTCCTCTTCGATATGATGATCTGGCTCGAACCACCTGCACTCACCAAATACATACAAGACATTAATATGTTATCAATATAAACAATACTTAGCCTCGGATTATTTCCGTTCCATTATTCCTTTACATTAAACGTTCCTTCTGAGTACTTCGCCTCTTATGATTCTTCGATACTGTACCTGCATTACCCCTTAAACTCCAGGTTCACAATTAACAACGTACAGACTTAATCATACCGAATGACTTACATATATACCTAAACTTCTTACATATTATCTCCATACATACATATGTACACACATGCACACGTACTTATTTGCATACATACTCATGCACATACTTGCCTTACCTACATGCAGTCCTACATATAAATACATCTACATCATTATATACGTATCTACATATATACATACCAACACCATTACTTATGCTCATGACATTATACACATATACATACATACATCTCTACTTGCACCATACCAAACTTATACATGCCTACTCTCATACATACCATCGAATACCCACGCACTTGTTCACATACTTATAACATACCTACATACCTATCTACACATGTGCATACCCTCCAGTTCATAAAAACATAAATTAAATTAGTCATACGCAACTTAAAACGCGTTTAAACGAGTTCCCGAGACAAAACGAGACACGAAAACAACTTTCGGCGAAAAACAACCCGTCGCGTCGCGCGACCCCCCGTCGCGTGGCGCGACGCCCCTGTTTCAGCAGAAAGTTTGCAGCTGAATGCTGCATATTCCCAGCACGTTCGGATTTTACGGAAACAAGCATAACTCTCTCGTTTTTGATCCGTTTTACCCGATTCTTTTTCCTACGTGTCCATAATTTAATTCTCCATCTTATAGAGTTAAGATCTGACATCCGGATTAACAAAATTCCAGACTTCTGAGCCTTCGGCTTATTACCCTTTTTCCATATCTTGTCCCGTTCATGCATTTATCCACCTAACTTGTTTATTTGACCATAAATACTTATACACCTAATAATACCAATGACGCCTATCATAAAAGATTAAATTCTCGGATGTCTTGCATTCCTTAAACTCATTTTTACTCGAAAGCTTACTTTGACCCGTTAAGGGTATTTTCCTAATTCAATGCATTTGATTCTCAAAAACATACATTTCGCTTCCGTACTTATCCTAATTATTCACTTGGTCATTTATCTTATTTCTAAACATCTTTTAAAGGTCGTTCGTCCAATATACCCACCAAGGGCATTTTAGTCAACTTTAGCCCCAACATTTACGACGAAGGACTACAACACATAATTAACCTCAAACATCCTGCTTAATTAGTTAAAACACTATATTACTTAACAAACTAAGAAGTGATTACAGAAATCACTTACCTCGTGCATCCGAGTTCAAGCATAGCTTCCGTGTTTATCCTTGGCCCGTTGTCCTTCCATGCTTATGTCCGCGTTGACATGACTCCTATCCGTACATGTCATTACATTCACATTCTTGTTAGCATATATGATTGTACGTATGAACGATCATATCAAATTCATATCTCATGTATGACTTTCATTAGTCAATTCAAACAAGCATAAAGCATACTCAACATCAACCTAACATAATCTTCTCATGAACTATATCTAAAATGCATTCCTCATGTTAGTTTACTATCAATTTCATTATTACCACATTCTATACATGTTTACCCATTAATTGCATACAATTTCACATATTATTTTCATTTAGACATTTCATCAAACACTTGGTGTGCGTACTACTTTCTAAGCATGATGTACAAGTATTTCATGTGTTTCTTCCTAATTATCACTTTCATTTATCATCACAAGTAAACATCATACAAATTCCATACCATAATCACACTATATACAAATACACATCACATACTACACATATTCCTAATCAAGTTCATACCATTTCATGGATTAAACATAAACCCACTTAACCAATTGTGGTAATTCATCCAAACACCTAAACTCTAGCAATTTACTCAGAGTCTTCGCTTAGGGTTTGTTCCTAAACATGCATACATCACTAATTTGGTCATAACCTTCATGATTCATACAGAAATCACCACTAGTGATGATTATCAAGATTTCTCAACTTCATTAAACATCAAAATTCAACATACCTTATGATCCCCTTGTGTTGGTGATCACTAATTCACGTTCGGTTGTGAATTTGAGCTTTGATTCACCCTTCAATTTGATGAATATTGTTGAGTTAGGGTTTGGCTCCCTTGGGGAGCCCTGGGACGAATCCAGAACACACACACACGAAATGTGTGTGGTGTGTGTTGATATTTTCTTTTAATTAGTAACCAAGTTTCACCCTATCCACTTTAACCCCTCAAGTTTACTTCCAACACATTTTTGGCACTACTTTTCTCTTTTAATAGTTTTTACCATGCACTTAACTAGGTTAAATAGCCTAGTTATTTATTTCATAATATAACGCATAAGGACATATTTCGAATATATGACATTTGGATTTTGGGGCGTTACATAATCCCACCTACGGAAGACTATTAGTTTATTTTGATTTTCGTGTTATTGTAGTTTTATAAAATATTAATGTATGGTAATCAATTATCAACAAAAAGATACAAAACGCCAAAAATAACATGGAAAAAGCCATAACGCCAAAAAAATTAACTATGTGACACAAAAATAATTAATTCAACGAGAAGAAATCTGAGAAAAACAGTAAAATGCCAAATAATTAATAATTCTACATAACGCCAAAATTATCTTGCACACAAAAAATAAAGAAGCATGTCAAACACGAAAATCGTGAAAGGAAAAGAATACTAAAAAGACAAAAAAACCCCTCGGACCCTGATCATGCCCCGCGCCACGTGTTCGACCAGGATGCGTTCTCACCGTTCTCACACTTTTGAGCGTTTTCTCCTGATCTCGTTTCTATATATATATATACACACAAACTTATAATACATTAAGAAAGTAAAGGACAACCCGGAATTGGGGGGGGGGGGGTGTTAATCATGTTTTTCATCAAGTAAAGATAGAACGATTATTTAACACTACTTGTGTTTAACGTCTAAAAGGGTAGCTATTTGTTATATTAGGCATAGTATCTTTCCGATATGGTGAATTTCACTTGCAGTTCATTTAGAGGATTCATTGACCGTTCAAAAAATATATATGTCGAACTATAACAATCAAAATTTTGATGACTTAAAATTAAAAGTGACTTGGACAAGAGGTTTCTTACAACCTTCGCAACACACTTCTTTGCAATTATAGATATTTCAATCCATGTCAATTTTCTTTTAACAACAATCCTCCAATTTTCACGTGACTAGTTAGGTTCCATACTTGATAGTCCATACATGCACACAAGGGCGTAGCATAGAAGGGGCCCGGGGGAGGGGGCGCCCAACCCCCCGAACTTTTCGCTCAATAGTACCCGGTATGTAGTTTTCGTATAGAATGTTATAGGTATATACGTTTTCGACCCCCCAGTTTTATAATTATTTAAGGTATATACTTTTTGACCCCTCGGTCGGAAATCTCAAGCTTCACCACTGCATACACAACATCTCTTATTGATAGGCGGTGGGTACACTTGATGGAGCCTATTAGATATGCCGTAGATCGTGTCTCTACATGTGCTCAACAACTCCTTTTTAAGGTTCAATAATTTCTTGTTGAGTACAATTTTCAACCAACATGTTTGATGTTTTGTGGTTCTCAGACTTCTTCCATACATGTAGCTAACCTTTTGGTTTCCTTATGGTATCTTATATAATAATATTGGGTTGTCTAGGAAGGGGAATTGATTGTTAGATAATCATTAGCTCAATACTTACTACTTGAATTTAATCAACGAGTTTTATTTTTATTTTTAAGTTGATTTTGTACCGTTTTAAAATGTTAAAAACTTTTCAAAACATCCATATGTGTCTCATTCGTAGACATAATCATATCCACATAATTCACAAGTAAATGATGCAGGAAGCAAAGGTGGAGACCTTCTAAAAGAGTTCCAAGTGTCCACCCTTATGGGGCTTTAATATTTATTATTCATTTATGTGGAAATGGCGACAATGCCAAGTGTATGTTTGATGTGATTCATATTTACATTGTTTAAACTGTATATTAGTTGTAGGATCACTAAAAAGGTATAAAAATATATTAGAGTAAAATGTAGTTTCGTTATTGAAGTTTGATCCGAACATCAGATTTCTGTCCACCTCTAACACTCTCGTTTCAAGTCTTAACACATTTTGTTCATGTTCCTAACGCTTGTTAACTTATCCTAACACATGTTAACTTCTACGTTAATTACCCACTATGTGCTCCTCATGTAATAAGTAACTTCTACGTTAATTACCCACTATGTTGTCCGTTTACCATCTATCTCGATGTAAATTAATTAATATACTAATTACTAAATAAAGGTCCAATTGTTATAACTTATAATACCATGCTTAAACTACTAATTAATTAAATATATATGTATCTAGAAAGAGGAAGATTCAAAGGAACAAATTGACTCAAGGAGTACCAACTACCAAGTTACCAACGGCAAAGGGATCGAATTAACTTAATCAATCCATAAATTACACGACTCGGATTTACCGATATAAATATACACTTTTAAGTATTTATTATTAATTTACATATATCTTTTCCTTCACAAATCAATACACTTTTAAGTTAAGTATTAATTATTAAGAGTAAATTACAAGTTTTGTCCTTTATGTTTACCCCAAATTGCAGGCGCTGTCCTTTGTCTTTAAAATTGATGAGTTTTGTCCTTAATGTTTGCAAATCTTGCACGTTATGTCCTTTAGGCCAAACCCAGTTAGATTTTCTCAGTTAAATCAAATTACAAGAGGGTATTTTAGTCTTTTTGTGCATTTATTTAATATTATTTTAAAAAATAAAACAATTATTATTATTATTATTATTATTATTATTATTATTATATCCATAACTTTCTCTCTCTATCTCTACCACTACCACCTCCCACCACCACCACCACCACCGCCAACAACCACCACTGTCTCCGCCTCTCTCCTTCTCATCAATTCGATGTTTACATCAGAATGTGTTTTAAGAATTGTTTTGACCTTGGATAAATTTAGTGATTTGACTTTATCAAGGATTGTTCTGACTTTGTTTCAAATTAAAAGGTTTGACATCAGATGCTCAAAAGTCCTGTACAACAACAAATTCAATAACAAAATCAAGGCAATACTGCAATAGTCTATATTCAATTCTAACAAGTAATTAATACAAATTTGGAGTTTATCAAGACTGATACTTGAACTAGTTCCAATTTAATATCAAAATCTACAACAAACAATATGAACAATAATCATCTTAGATTCATCTTTAAAACTTCATCTTGCCATTCAAGTTCTGCAAGAAGAGAGAGAAATTAAGTTAGAGAGAGAAAGAGGGTAAGATAGAGAAAATTTATTGACGAAGCTGGAAGTAACCGGAACGCCGGAGAGGTGAGGCGACCACGCCGGAAGTAGCCTCCTATTTCCACCACCACTTTCCACCACCACAACCTCCTTTCACCACCACCGTCACCTGCCTAAATTCCAAATCAAAAACCCCCAAAAATCCCCACAATGTCAAAACAGACCTACAATCACCCAAACCAGCACCCACTACCGCATCCACCATGAACACCTCCATCATCCCCATCGTTCTCAGACACCTCCATCATCCCCGTCGTTCTCAAACACCTCCGCCGCCGCTAACTCACCACCGCCACACACCACCTTCAATCTGTTACCACCACCGACACACTAACACCACCTCCACCACCGCACTTAACCCACCACCACCGAAGCACCAACACCACCACCACCGCCGTACCTAACCCGCCGCCGCCCCTAACCACCGCCACACACCAGCTAGAATCTGTTACCACCACCGCCGTACCTAACCCGCCGCCGCCCCTAACCACCACCACACACCACTTCAATCTGTTGTTAGAGAGAGAAGAGAGAGAGAGAGTTGAGAGAGAGAGGAGAGAGAGAGTTTATCAGATGTTAGAGAGAGAGAGAGAGAAGAGAGAGAGAGTGTGTTTATCAGAGAGAGAGGAGAGAGAGTTTGTATATATAGTGTTTTACTTTTAAGTTTGTACAAAATGGCCCCTGAATAGAAGTTCTTTACAAAATAACCCCTGTATAGTTGAAATGACAAGAATACCCTCATGTGCATTGCACATGACCAGATTTAACCAAAAAATCTAACTGGGTTTGGCCTAAAGGACATAACGTGCAAGATTTGCAAACATTAAGGACAAAACTCATCAATTTTAAAGACAAAGGACATCGCCTGCAATTTGGGGTAAACATAAAGGACAAAACTTGTAATTTACTCTATTATTAATTTACATATATCTTCTCCTTCACAAATCAATACACTTTTAAGTATTATATATATTGTTGACGAAAGACGATAAATAGTAAATTTATTTTTATAATAATATATAGTTTTTTTTAATATTTTTTATTTAATATATTATAATAGTTTATTATTATATTAACTTTAGATAACATATTTTTTTATTTTTTCCTTTTTTAAAACCATATATTTCCTTTACCATTTTTTTAATAAATCTTTTTTAGAACATATATTAATTTATCAATTTATTTGATACTTCTTTAATAATTTATGTTTATAACATTTTTTCTAAAAACTTAAAAACGTGGTTTGTGCTTGATTTTTTCTCTCGACATTCCGTTATAAGTTTTGTTAAAAACGAAGTTGTACTCAAAATAAAGTATTTATTTGGTATCATAAAACTGTTCGATGATAAATTATACCGTTCTAATGGTCCGACTTTCTAAACAACATACTTTATTTTCAAATCATGTTTGTTTTACATTATCGGTTGATCGGTTTCGCCACAACGCATGACGTAAAAAAAACTAGTTTATTATTAATTTACATATATCTTCTCCTTCTCAAATCAAACATATAAATGTTTATAGGGTAGACTATCTTTTTAATACTAAGTTTTTATTAACAATTTGAATTAGTTTTTATTAACAATTTGAATTTATATTTACAAAAGAGTAAATTACGTTTTTGGCCCCTGTGGTTATATCAGTTTTACTCTTTTGGCCCAAAATAAGAATTTCTAACAGATTTGCCCCCATGGTCCTTATATCTAACTGTTTTGGCCCCTAAATCTAACCAACCCCTAACCCTGGTTAATTTCTTGGTCACATGCATGTCACATGATGTCTATTTTGGTAATTTTACCCCCCCTAATATGTCTCTATAAATTAAACACTAAACCCCTATTTTTTCACTTCATCTTCTTCACTAAATCATCTTCTTCTTTGACAGTTCATTCAAAACCCTAATTTCATAGCTGATAAATATGGTGATATGCAGATGTGGGTTGCCTTCTGTCCTTCGAACCTCCCATACTCAAGCGAATCCTGGAAGACGATTCCACTGCTGCACGATAAGGGTAATTTTTCAAATTTTTTTCTTATCCTTTCCATCCTACCAGATGTCAATGTTGTTAAGAAGACGACTATACTGGGTATTTCAGGGTAGTCGAGGCTGTGGTTTTGTTGCTTGGGCTGACCCCCCTCCCCCCACATGTCCAAACTGTTCAGAAGTGTCAGCAGAGTTAGAGAGGATGATACGAATTAATGAAGATGCACGAAAGACCATTGCTGAAAATAAGAGATTGAAAGTAGTAATTTTGTTGAGTTGGATGCTGTTTGTTATATATGTCTTGACCCAGTAATTAGAATCTTGTAATTTACTATTTTGGATGTGTAATGTACTTATGTATTGTTTTGGAATGCAATGTAATGTTGTTTGGCTGTTTCGGATGCAATGTAATGTTGTTTGAGTGTTTTGGATGCGATGCGATGCGATGTAATGCAGTTACAAAACTATTGGACCCAAATGACCAAAATTATGCAGCTGCACTTAAACAACTTGCAGCTGCAGTTACATCACTTGACCAAAAATATATTGCAGCTGAATTAAATACCAACCACCAAATAGTGTGACCAAACAACCATATTTAATAGATCAAACAACCATAGTTAATAGACCAAACATCCATAAGTGTTAATACATCTAACCATCCAAAAAGTACCAGTATCTAAAACATCCAAAACATCCAAAAGGTAATAACACAAAATGACAGACCCAACAAAAGTAACCTAAAACTTAAACTTGTGATGTAGCATCTTCAAACCCAGCAAACTTCAAACCTCCCTTCTCCTTGCACCCTCTCGTGTTGTGTCCCTTCTGTTTGCAAACCTTACAAGTGACAGACCCACATTTCCTAGTAAGCTTCCCCTGTTTTTCAATGCTTTGAGAAATCACCTCAGCAGTCTTCTGTTTCTTCTCATAAATTTCTTCAGCACTCTTCTTCCTAGCCTTTTTAGGTCTGCCCACTTGGTTATGGTGTTTTGGTGGTAGTAATGTAGTAGGGCAGTTGGTTGGTTCCCACATTTCCCTACCATTGATTGGAACAATGGTAAACTGGTAGACCTTTTTCCAGTTATCTAACCAATAAACCTCATCCACCCATGCTTCCGGAATATCAACCTCTATACCATACCTAACCATATCCCAATTAACAGCCACTGCATGCTTGCATGGCATGCCTGTAAGTTCCCACTTCCTGCAAGTGCATGATTTTGTGTTCATGTCAACTGCACACTGATTATGACCCTCACCACTGACTTCATACCTGTTCTGGCCAGCATACACAACATTTAACTGAGAAGCATCTTTCTTGATTTGGTTGAAGGTAATAGTGGCACCTGGGGTCAAAGGTCCATCACATTTGTCCAACATCCTGCTGACCACACCTATTCTCCTCATCATGTACTCTCGGATGTATTCCAAACAAGTAATAATGGGCTTGTCTCTGCCTCTCACAAGTTGTTTATTGAAACACTCACACAAGTTGTTAAGGAGAACATCACATTTGGCCCTCCCTACATTACATATAACCAACTGTTAATACATATACCCAACTGTTAATACATATAACCAACTGTTAAGAGATATAAACTGTTACCACTGAAATGGGATCTGGTCCAATGCTTTGGTGGGATTTGCTGCAGCCAGTTGTATAATCCCACATCATTCTCTTTGATCTCAGCCATGTACTTATTGAAGAAGGGTACTGTTGTAGCACTTGCACACTTCCATAACATGTCTTTGTAAAGGTCCCCTCTCCATTGGGACTTCATGTTTTCATGAATATGACGAAGACAATACCTATGCTCTGCTACAGGAAACAGCCTATTGATTGCAGGTATCAGACCCTAAAAACATTTGCAAGTTAGATAACAATTTACTCATTAAACAAATTATAATCACACATAAGAACAGTTATTAGTACCTTCTGTCTATCACTAATAAAGGTGAAGTTGGAAGTAGCATGAATATCAAGATCATCACCCAAATATTCAAGGAACCAAAGCCATGAATTTGTATTTTCTGATTCAACTACTGCATATGCTACAGGATATATTCCATTATTGGCATCCACACCAACAGCTGTTAGGATCTGCCCTGGATAAGGTCCCTTCATAAAGCAGCCATCCAAACCCAAAATCTCCCTACCACCTTGTTTAAATCCTTGTTTCACTCCTTCAAAGCATATGTAGATCCTTTTAAATTGCCTTGTTTCACTATTTGAATTGGGCTCACTTTCAACCTCAAGCTTCACTGTTGAACCAGGGTTTGTTCTCAGCAACTCTTGAGCATAATCTCTTAGAAGCAAGTACTGAGCAGTGTAGTCACCTTGTAGTTTTTCAACAGCCATAACCTTTGCCCTAAATATTTTCTGGAAAGACACCTGCACCTGGTTCTTCTTTTCTATCTGATCTTGTAGTGACTTTAAGGGTATACTAGGGTTTGACTCAATTGTTGGTAGAATCTCATTGGCAATAGAGGTTACAGTGTACAGCCTCACCTTCCTGGTTTGAAGACATTTATGTTCATGGTGATAAGTCTTTACCAACCATGTTTGCTCATTTTTTTTCCTTGAAATGTGTAGTGCCCAAGGACAGCTAGGTTTTTCTCTTTTATTGGTAGAAGAAGTGGACCCACCAACCTCTTTTGCAGCAGAAGATTCCTTGCCTTTTTTCTGTTTTTTCTGTTTTGCCCTTCCAAAGTTAACTTTCTTTCCTTTTGACCCTCCACAAACAAACACTGGATTTACACCTAAACACACCACCCTAAACCTGTAACTTTCATTCCTCCTGATAACCAGTTGTCTTTTACTTCTCAGAGCATGCAACTTGACCATATTCTTAATGTCCTCTTTCTTTGAAAATGTTTGACCAACAAAGAAAGGTTGTTCTTCAAGACACTTGCCCTTGGTTTCTTTCTTTCTTTTTCTATTCTGCTTAATAGCTAGACTACGAGCATCTCCACCATCATCTTCACTACCACTTTCAAAATCATCTAAATCAAAATCAACATCAAAATCCTCATCTACAAACTTGTCTTTACCAACATTGTAATTGAATGAATCCATGTTAACTGGTATATCCACAACAATGTTATCAACATCCTCTATCCTATCATCTTCAACTTCCTCAGCAGTTGCATGATCGTCCATCATGTTGGTATCAACATAAGCTGATGAATGATCA
>JARYGA010059852.1:118973-153213 GCA_030545235.1 Helianthus tuberosus
GCGGCGGGTTAGGTACGGCGGTGGTGGTAACAGATTCTAGCTGGTGTGTGGCGGTGGTTAGGGGCGGCGGCGGGTTAGGTACGGCGGTGGTGGTGGTGTTGGTGCTTCGGTGGTGGTGGGTTAAGTGCGGTGGTGGAGGTGGTGTTAGTGTGTCGGTGGTGGTAACAGATTGAAGGTGGTGTGTGGCGGTGGTGAGTTAGCGGCGGCGGAGGTGTTTGAGAACGACGGGGATGATGGAGGTGTCTGAGAACGATGGGGATGATGGAGGTGTTCATGGTGGATGCGGTAGTGGGTGCTGGTTTGGGTGATTGTAGGTCTGTTTTGACATTGTGGGGATTTTTGGGGGTTTTTGATTTGGAATTTAGGCAGGTGACGGTGGTGGTGAAAGGAGGTTGTGGTGGTGGAAAGTGGTGGTGGAAATAGGAGGCTACTTCCGGCGTGGTCGCCTCACCTCTCCGGCGTTCCGGTTACTTCCAGCTTCGTCAATAAATTTTCTCTATCTTACCCTCTTTCTCTCTCTAACTTAATTTCTCTCTCTTCTTGCAGAACTTGAATGGCAAGATGAAGTTTTAAAGATGAATCTAAGATGATTATTGTTCATATTGTTTGTTGTAGATTTTGATATTAAATTGGAACTAGTTCAAGTATCAGTCTTGATAAACTCCAAATTTGTATTAATTACTTGTTAGAATTGAATATAGACTATTGCAGTATTGCCTTGATTTTGTTATTGAATTTGTTGTTGTACAGGACTTTTGAGCATCTGATGTCAAACCTTTTAATTTGAAACAAAGTCAGAACAATCCTTGATAAAGTCAAATCACTAAATTTATCCAAGGTCAAAACAATTCTTAAAACACATTCTGATGTAAACATCGAATTGATGAGAAGGAGAGAGGCGGAGACAGTGGTGGTTGTTGGCGGTGGTGGTGGTGGTGGTGGGAGGTGGTAGTGGTAGAGATAGAGAGAGAAAGTTATGGATATAATAATAATAATAATAATAATAATAATAATAATAATTGTTTTATTTTTTAAAATAATATTAAATAAATGCACAAAAAGACTAAAATACCCTCTTGTAATTTGATTTAACTGAGAAAATCTAACTGGGTTTGGCCTAAAGGACATAACGTGCAAGATTTGCAAACATTAAGGACAAAACTCATCAATTTTAAAGACAAAGGACAGCGCCTGCAATTTGGGGTAAACATAAAGGACAAAACTTGTAATTTACTCTTAATAATTAATACTTAACTTAAAAGTGTATTGATTTGTGAAGGAAAAGATATATGTAAATTAATAATAAATACTTAAAAGTGTATATTTATATCGGTAAATCCGAGTCGTGTAATTTATGGATTGATTAAGTTAATTCGATCCCTTTGCCGTTGGTAACTTGGTAGTTGGTACTCCTTGAGTCAATTTGTTCCTTTGAATCTTCCTCTTTCTAGATACATATATATTTAATTAATTAGTAGTTTAAGCATGGTATTATAAGTTATAACAATTGGACCTTTATTTAGTAATTAGTATATTAATTAATTTACATCGAGATAGATGGTAAACGGACAACATAGTGGGTAATTAACGTAGAAGTTACTTATTACATGAGGAGCACATAGTGGGTAATTAACGTAGAAGTTAACATGTGTTAGGATAAGTTAACAAGCGTTAGGAACATGAACAAAATGTGTTAAGACTTGAAACGAGAGTGTTAGAGGTGGACAGAAATCTGATGTTCGGATCAAACTTCAATAACGAAACTACATTTTACTCTAATATATTTTTATACCTTTTTAGTGATCCTACAACTAATATACAGTTTAAACAATGTAAATATGAATCACATCAAACATACACTTGGCATTGTCGCCATTTCCACATAAATGAATAATAAATATTAAAGCCCCATAAGGGTGGACACTTGGAACTCTTTTAGAAGGTCTCCACCTTTGCTTCCTGCATCATTTACTTGTGAATTATGTGGATATGATTATGTCTACGAATGAGACACATATGGATGTTTTGAAAAGTTTTTAACATTTTAAAACGGTACAAAATCAACTTAAAAATAAAAATAAAACTCGTTGATTAAATTCAAGTAGTAAGTATTGAGCTAATGATTATCTAACAATCAATTCCCCTTCCTAGACAACCCAATATTATTATATAAGATACCATAAGGAAACCAAAAGGTTAGCTACATGTATGGAAGAAGTCTGAGAACCACAAAACATCAAACATGTTGGTTGAAAATTGTACTCAACAAGAAATTATTGAACCTTAAAAAGGAGTTGTTGAGCACATGTAGAGACACGATCTACGGCATATCTAATAGGCTCCATCAAGTGTACCCACCGCCTATCAATAAGAGATGTTGTGTATGCAGTGGTGAAGCTTGAGATTTCCGACCGAGGGGTCAAAAAGTATATACCTTAAATAATTATAAAACTGGGGGGTCGAAAACGTATATACCTATAACATTCTATACGAAAACTACATACCGGGTACTATTGAGCGAAAAGTTCGGGGGGTTGGGCGCCCCCTCCCCCGGGCCCCTTCTATGCTACGCCCTTGTGTGCATGTATGGACTATCAAGTATGGAACCTAACTAGTCACGTGAAAATTGGAGGATTGTTGTTAAAAGAAAATTGACATGGATTGAAATATCTATAATTGCAAAGAAGTGTGTTGCGAAGGTTGTAAGAAACCTCTTGTCCAAGTCACTTTTAATTTTAAGTCATCAAAATTTTGATTGTTATAGTTCGACATATATATTTTTTGAACGGTCAATGAATCCTCTAAATGAACTGCAAGTGAAATTCACCATATCGGAAAGATACTATGCCTAATATAACAAATAGCTACCCTTTTAGACGTTAAACACAAGTAGTGTTAAATAATCGTTCTATCTTTACTTGATGAAAAACATGATTAACACCCCCCCCCCCCCAATTCCGGGTTGTCCTTTACTTTCTTAATGTATTATAAGTTTGTGTGTATATATATATATAGAAACGAGATCAGGAGAAAACGCTCAAAAGTGTGAGAACGGTGAGAACGCATCCTGGTCGAACACGTGGCGCGGGGCATGATCAGGGTCCGAGGGGTTTTTTTGTCTTTTTAGTATTCTTTTCCTTTCACGATTTTCGTGTTTGACATGCTTCTTTATTTTTTGTGTGCAAGATAATTTTGGCGTTATGTAGAATTATTAATTATTTGGCATTTTACTGTTTTTCTCAGATTTCTTCTCGTTGAATTAATTATTTTTGTGTCACATAGTTAATTTTTTTGGCGTTATGGCTTTTTCCATGTTATTTTTGGCGTTTTGTATCTTTTTGTTGATAATTGATTACCATACATTAATATTTTATAAAACTACAATAACACGAAAATCAAAATAAACTAATAGTCTTCCGTAGGTGGGATTATGTAACGCCCCAAAATCCAAATGTCATATATTCGAAATATGTCCTTATGCGTTATATTATGAAATAAATAACTAGGCTATTTAACCTAGTTAAGTGCATGGTAAAAACTATTAAAAGAGAAAAGTAGTGCCAAAAATGTGTTGGAAGTAAACTTGAGGGGTTAAAGTGGATAGGGTGAAACTTGGTTACTAATTAAAAGAAAATATCAACACACACCACACACATTTCGTGTGTGTGTGTTCTGGATTCGTCCCAGGGCTCCCCAAGGGAGCCAAACCCTAACTCAACAATATTCATCAAATTGAAGGGTGAATCAAAGCTCAAATTCACAACCGAACGTGAATTAGTGATCACCAACACAAGGGGATCATAAGGTATGTTGAATTTTGATGTTTAATGAAGTTGAGAAATCTTGATAATCATCACTAGTGGTGATTTCTGTATGAATCATGAAGGTTATGACCAAATTAGTGATGTATGCATGTTTAGGAACAAACCCTAAGCGAAGACTCTGAGTAAATTGCTAGAGTTTAGGTGTTTGGATGAATTACCACAATTGGTTAAGTGGGTTTATGTTTAATCCATGAAATGGTATGAACTTGATTAGGAATATGTGTAGTATGTGATGTGTATTTGTATATAGTGTGATTATGGTATGGAATTTGTATGATGTTTACTTGTGATGATAAATGAAAGTGATAATTAGGAAGAAACACATGAAATACTTGTACATCATGCTTAGAAAGTAGTACGCACACCAAGTGTTTGATGAAATGTCTAAATGAAAATAATATGTGAAATTGTATGCAATTAATGGGTAAACATGTATAGAATGTGGTAATAATGAAATTGATAGTAAACTAACATGAGGAATGCATTTTAGATATAGTTCATGAGAAGATTATGTTAGGTTGATGTTGAGTATGCTTTATGCTTGTTTGAATTGACTAATGAAAGTCATACATGAGATATGAATTTGATATGATCGTTCATACGTACAATCATATATGCTAACAAGAATGTGAATGTAATGACATGTACGGATAGGAGTCATGTCAACGCGGACATAAGCATGGAAGGACAACGGGCCAAGGATAAACACGGAAGCTATGCTTGAACTCGGATGCACGAGGTAAGTGATTTCTGTAATCACTTCTTAGTTTGTTAAGTAATATAGTGTTTTAACTAATTAAGCAGGATGTTTGAGGTTAATTATGTGTTGTAGTCCTTCGTCGTAAATGTTGGGGCTAAAGTTGACTAAAATGCCCTTGGTGGGTATATTGGACGAACGACCTTTAAAAGATGTTTAGAAATAAGATAAATGACCAAGTGAATAATTAGGATAAGTACGGAAGCGAAATGTATGTTTTTGAGAATCAAATGCATTGAATTAGGAAAATACCCTTAACGGGTCAAAGTAAGCTTTCGAGTAAAAATGAGTTTAAGGAATGCAAGACATCCGAGAATTTAATCTTTTATGATAGGCGTCATTGGTATTATTAGGTGTATAAGTATTTATGGTCAAATAAACAAGTTAGGTGGATAAATGCATGAACGGGACAAGATATGGAAAAAGGGTAATAAGCCGAAGGCTCAGAAGTCTGGAATTTTGTTAATCCGGATGTCAGATCTTAACTCTATAAGATGGAGAATTAAATTATGGACACGTAGGAAAAAGAATCGGGTAAAACGGATCAAAAACGAGAGAGTTATGCTTGTTTCCGTAAAATCCGAACGTGCTGGGAATATGCAGCATTCAGCTGCAAACTTTCTGCTGAAACAGGGGCGTCGCGCCACGCGACGGGGGGTCGCGCGACGCGACGGGTTGTTTTTCGCCGAAAGTTGTTTTCGTGTCTCGTTTTGTCTCGGGAACTCGTTTAAACGCGTTTTAAGTTGCGTATGACTAATTTAATTTATGTTTTTATGAACTGGAGGGTATGCACATGTGTAGATAGGTATGTAGGTATGTTATAAGTATGTGAACAAGTGCGTGGGTATTCGATGGTATGTATGAGAGTAGGCATGTATAAGTTTGGTATGGTGCAAGTAGAGATGTATGTATGTATATGTGTATAATGTCATGAGCATAAGTAATGGTGTTGGTATGTATATATGTAGATACGTATATAATGATGTAGATGTATTTATATGTAGGACTGCATGTAGGTAAGGCAAGTATGTGCATGAGTATGTATGCAAATAAGTACGTGTGCATGTGTGTACATATGTATGTATGGAGATAATATGTAAGAAGTTTAGGTATATATGTAAGTCATTCGGTATGATTAAGTCTGTACGTTGTTAATTGTGAACCTGGAGTTTAAGGGGTAATGCAGGTACAGTATCGAAGAATCATAAGAGGCGAAGTACTCAGAAGGAACGTTTAATGTAAAGGAATAATGGAACGGAAATAATCCGAGGCTAAGTATTGTTTATATTGATAACATATTAATGTCTTGTATGTATTTGGTGAGTGCAGGTGGTTCGAGCCAGATCATCATATCGAAGAGGAGCGATCAAAGATCGAGTCATAAGATAGATTATACGGGAGTGTTGAGTACGTAACTGAGTGAAGCTAGGTTATGTTTTCTTATTGTAAATAAGTATAGTAAACGTATTTATTGTAAAAGGATTAACCTTAGAAATGATTTTAAGTGCGTCAAGGTGTGTGTAATGAAAGAAATTTTTATGGTACGAATTTCCGCTACGATTTTAGTCAAATACGAATTAGGGTCTAACAAGTTGGTATCAGAGCCCTGGTTTGAGGGAATCAAGTACGAGAAGGTAAGTACTTGAACTCAAACTTGTGTGCTCTTGAGATAAGAAACCCGTACAATCTAAGACTCGATCAAGATCCAAAGGTAAAAGCTAATGTAAGTGTGTACTTATGTATACGTATAAGGAAACTGACGTTTTTGTATGTGCAAGGTAAGCATAAGTGTTTGAAGAGGATGATTTGTGAATGCAGTCTAGGATGAATACTAAGGCAGGCAAAGAGGTAATAAGCCAAATTTGAATCCAGGTACGTAAATTCGATATGTGGGTATATGTAATAGTAAAACTCATTAAGGGAAGGAAAATTTTAAATGAAGGATAATGATAGTACAGTAAGGAAGAATTGAACGTGATACATGCGCCGAAACCTAAGTCTACGGACATAAGGTGGCAATTACATGAAGGCACGAAACTAATATGTGGATTTTGTACCTGGCCAGTACAGGAGAAACGTATGACGTTCGTGAGAATCATGATAATTGTTACAGGTATGTCCGGTAGAGTTGGGTAGATGGTGGGCGTGCGGGTGAAATGGGTAGTAAGACTCTCGGGAAATTGAGAGAACCATGTAGGAATGAAAAGTGTGAGTGATAAAAATAAAGAATGTTGAATCCGTAAGAAAGTATGGATCAACAAGATATGAATGAAATGTTTGAATCCACGAGACGGATTCAAAGGAATGAAATGTATGAATGAAATGATTGAATCCGCGAGACGGATTCAAGGAAGGAAAGGTATGAAGGAAATGTTTGAAACCGAGAGACGGGTTCAAAGAATGAAAAGTGTGAATGCAATGTTTGAATCCGTGAGACGGATTCAAGAGATGAAAGGCATGAATGGAATGTTTGAATCCGTAAAACGGATTCAAGGAAATGAAATGTAGAAATGATATGTCTGAATTTGCGAAACAAATTCAACACATGTAAGGAACGAAAGATGTGAATGATATGATTGAAATCCGTTAGATGGATTCAAATCATAGAAGGAAGAAAAGGTATAAATGGTATGGTTGGAACCGCTAGACGGATTCGAAACATAGAAGTAATGAAAGGTATGAACGTTACGTTTGAATCCGCAGGACGGATTTAAAATAATAAAAAGGATGGAATTAGTCCACTTCAGAACGGGTCGATAGTTTGACCGTGGTTGTGTCAAACGAGTCATATGGGTAAATGTAAAGTAAATAAACAAAAGAATGATCGTAATAGGCATGAAAAACCTAAGTTGTGAAATGAAAGAAAGAAGTTTTGAACCGGTTAGGTGTTAAATGTGTTAGTAATAGACACTTAGGAGCCATAATAAATGACGGGCTACTACCCGGACAATAAATTAAGTATGAGCAAAAATGATAAGTTTTGCTAACAATACCGAAATGATGTAATGAATGTTTTTGCACGTAAGCATGAATGGAAAGAAGTACGGACGTGTGCCTCAGTACTTATACAATAATTAAGAAATGTCAGTTAAGCTTTGAAGAGTCAAATGAAGGTGGACGAAATAAGTAACTAGAATGAAAGAATTACATGTAAGAAATGGAACGTGTGATATGTTATAGCCTGGACGTAGGAAATTGTAGAAGGATTTTAAGTGGGTAATTCCCTAGTATAATGAATGTTTAAATGAAATATGCTAACCGCTAATTTGGTTGATGAAAATGTTAGAACTATGAATGTGATGAAACCAATCGAATTGGTGAAAGAATGCGCACGAGTGGAAGCCCATTACAAGGATGAAGGGAACATAGCCTAGTACGGCTAGTACTCACGAAGAGGCGGATAGATCTGGTTTACGGACCCTTGAATTATGCAAAGAAATCGAGGTTAGTAAAATGTGTAATTCATGTTGGATAGGTGTGAATTGGTAGGTTGAGAAAGACCTACGAAATGACTGATAGGATATGTATGGTATGGAATGTTAACATTTTTTTAACAATTGATGTAAAAAGAAAGTATGTCATTAAAAAGTGGATTTCAAAAATTTGAGGAGGAAATTTTGAGTATCTAATGAACTTTGTACAATGAAATTGCACAACACATTTATTTATATAAATTATGTAATGCATGAAGCGAAAGCAATAGTAAAATGAAATGCATGAAATGATTTGAAGGCAATGTAAAGGTATGCCAGGTATAGGTAATTGTAGAAAACGTAGAATGATGTCAAATTAGAGCTGGGCACATAGTTGTGACTATGAAATAGTAGTTTTGTTGTGATAACAAAACAATAGTTAAATATTATATAGTACATGAAGAGAATGCAATTTTAAGAAACGAGATGAAGGTATTAGATCCATCATGAACGGATCATATGAATGTATGTATAACTACAGGTCGAAGAAGTATGTATATTGACCCATTATTAACAGGATATTGGAATTGATTCAAGTAAACAAAATGAAATATTGCACATGATATATGAGTATTAGAATGATGAATGGACCATTAGCTATGAAGTGCGTTAGAAGCTAACACTATTTAGTGAAAGTGACATTAATAAGAACTCTCGGATGGGTTCTTGAAAAACGAAGGATAGTCATTGTGATGGGCTAGCGGTCGTGTCGAGGGGACGTAGAGGAGGGAAAGTTAGTGATTAATAAAGATAAGAAAGGTTTCGGGGACGAAACCTCATTTAAGGTGGGTAGACTTGTAACGCCCCAAAATCCAAATGTCATATATTCGAAATATGTCCTTATGCGTTATATTATGAAATAAATAACTAGGCTATTTAACCTAGTTAAGTGCATGGTAAAAACTATTAAAAGAGAAAAGTAGTACCAAAAATGTGTTGGAAGTAAACTTGAGGGGTTAAAGTGGATAGGGTGAAACTTGGTTACTAATTAAAAGAAAATATCAACACACACCACACACATTTCGTGTGTGTGTGTTCTGGATTCGTCCCAGGGCTCCCCAAGGGAGCCAAACCCTAACTCAACAATATTCATCAAATTGAAGGGTGAATCAAAGCTCAAATTCACAACCGAACGTGAATTAGTGATCACCAACACAAGGGGATCATAAGGTATGTTGAATTTTGATGTTTAATGAAGTTGAGAAATCTTGATAATCATCACTAGTGGTGATTTCTGTATGAATCATGAAGGTTATGACCAAATTAGTGATGTATGCATGTTTAGGAACAAACCCTAAGCGAAGACTCTGAGTAAATTGCTAGAGTTTAGGTGTTTGGATGAATTACCACAATTGGTTAAGTGGGTTTATGTTTAATCCATGAAATGGTATGAACTTGATTAGGAATATGTGTAGTATGTGATGTGTATTTGTATATAGTGTGATTATGGTATGGAATTTGTATGATGTTTACTTGTGATGATAAATGAAAGTGATAATTAGGAAGAAACACATGAAATACTTGTACATCATGCTTAGAAAGTAGTACGCAACCAAGTGTTTGATGAAATGTCTAAATGAAAATAATATGTGAAATTGTATGCAATTAATGGGTAAACATGTATAGAATGTGGTAATAATGAAATTGATAGTAAACTAACATGAGGAATGCATTTTAGATATAGTTCATGAGAAGATTATGTTAGGTTGATGTTGAGTATGCTTTATGCTTGTTTGAATGGACTAATGAAAGTCATACATGAGATATGAATTTGATATGATCGTTCATACGTACAATCATATATGCTAACAAGAATGTGAATGTAATGACATGTACGGATAGGAGTCATGTCAACGCGGACATAAGCATGGAAGGACAACGGGCCAAGGATAAACACGGAAGCTATGCTTGAACTCGGATGCACGAGGTAAGTGATTTCTGTAATCACTTCTTAATTTGTTAAGTAATATAGTGTTTTAACTAATTAAGCAGGATGTTTGAGGTTAATTATGTGTTGTAGTCCTTCGTCGTAAATGTTGGGGCTAAAGTTGACTAAAATGCCCTTGGTGGGTATATTGAACGAACGACCTTTAAAAGATGTTTAGAAATAAGATAAATGATCAAGTGAATAATTAGGATAAGAACGGAACCGAAATGTATGTTTTTGAGAATCAAATGCATTGAATTAGGAAAATACCCTTAACGGGTCAAAGTAAGCTTTCGAGTAAAAATGAGTTTAAGGAATGCAAGACATCCGAGAATTTAATCTTTTATGATAGGCGTCATTGATATTATTAGGTGTATAAGTATTTATGGTCAAATAAACAAGTTAGGTGGATAAATGCATGAACGGGACAAGATATGGAAAAAGGGTAATAAGCCGAAGGCTCAGAAGTCTGGAATTTTGTTAATCCGGATGTCGGATCTTAACTCCATAAGATGGAGAATTGAATTACGGACGCGTAGGAAAAAGAATCGGGTAAAACGGATCAAAAACGAGAGAGTTATGCTTGTTTCCGTAAAATCCGAACGTGCTGGGAATATGCAGCATTCAGCTGCAAACTTTCTGCTGAAACAGGGGCGTCGCGCCACGCGACGGGGGGTCGCGCGACACGACGGGTTGTTTTTCGCCGAAAGTTGTTTTCGTGTCTCGTTTTGTCTCGGGAACTCGTTTAAACGCGTTTTAAGTTGCGTATGACTAATTTAATTTATGTTTTTATGAACTGGAGGGTATGCACATGTGTAGATAGGTATGTAGGTATGTTATAAGTATGTGAACAAGTGCGTGGGTATTCGATGGTATGTATGAGAGTAGGCATGTATAAGTTTGGTATGGTGCAAGTAGAGATGTATGTATGTATATGTGTATAATGTCATGAGCATAAGTAATGGTGTTGGTATGTATATATGTAGATACGTATATAATGATGTAGATGTATTTATGTGTAGGACTGCATGTAGGTAAGGCAAGTATGTGCGTGAGTATGTATGCAAATAAGTACGTGTGCATGTGTGTACATATGTATGTATGGAGATAATATGTAAGAAGTTTAGGTATATATGTAAGTCATTCGGTATGATTAAGTCTGTACGTTGTTAATTGTGAACCTGGAGTTTAAGGGGTAATGCAGGTACAGTATCGAAGAATCATAAGAGGCGAAGTACTCAGAAGGAACGTTTAATGTAAAGGAATAATGGAACGGAAATAATCCGAGGCTAAGTATTGTTTATATTGATAACATATTAATGTCTTGTATGTATTTGGTGAGTGCAGGTGGTTCGAGCCAGATCATCATATCGAAGAGGAGCGATCAAAGATCGAGTCATAAGATAGATTGTACGGGAGTGTTGAGTACGTAACTGAGTGAAGCTAGGTTATGTTTTCTTATTGTAAATAAGTATAGTAAACGTATTTATTGTAAAAGGATTAACCTTAGAAATGATTTTAAGTGCGTCAAGGTGTGTGTAATGAAAGAAATTTTTATGGTACGAATTTCCGCTGCGATTTTAGTCAAATACGAATTAGGGTCTAACAGATTACATCAGAGATGTACCCATCGCTTTGTTCATCACTTTCTTCAGATTCTTCATCACCAAATTCATTTATGCGTATAACGCCATTAGCTCGTCTCTTCTTTGCTGCAGCCTATTCTTGAATATCACTGCATCCTTGGATTTTGGATCGTTTGAAGGTGTTAAATCACAGAGTTGTTCAATGATAGATAGCAACCATGTCTTCAACATTTCTTCCATTGGCCTTGAATATTGCACCCTGTTTTTATAAGTCATTTCAAGTGTTCCTTCTTCCTCATGCAATACCCAACTGTTAGTTTTGGTATAGGAGTATTTTCAATATCATCATCATCTTCTGCTGGAAATTTTCTCTCCAGTCTTTTTATTACAGTTCTCGTTCTTTCACAATCGTTGTCTATTGGAACCCCAAGGGCCAGGATATCCTTCTGAACATTTTCATTCATTCCCAGCATGGCTTTGATTGTCCTTACCTTTACCATTCTCCTGTCAGAGAACTTTATGAAGAATTGTTTCTCTTTCCTTTCAAACCTCCATACAATAACCTTAGCCATTTTTAAATTTTTTGGCGTTTTGGAGAATATGTGGCGTTTTAGTAAAAAATTTTGGCATGTTTGAGCTTGGGTTCTCATTGTCTTCTTTTATATTGACTTTTTTTCCCGTGTATGACAGGTAATTATGGCGTTTTAAAAAAGATAAATAAATATAATAAATGTTAGTAATTATGTTTCCGTCGTTTCATTTTACTGTTTTTTGCAGTTTACCGTGTTTTGTTTTCATACTCAACTGTTTTAATGGTGTAACACGTCAAATCTTTTGACGGCTGTAATTATGGCGTTTTGTTTTCCAATAGAGGTTAGATAACTATTGGACTTCTTTAGTTTTATATTCTTTGCACATTGTTTCACGCTTTTTTTATAATATTAGTTATTCAAATTAATTTTATTATAGTTTGGTAGTTTTTTGGGTGGTGTTTTTATGTCATTATGGCGTTTTACACGTATTTGCTAATTTTGGCGTTTTATTATATTTTTCATTATAGCATTAATATTCTTTTGTTGTTTATTAACTGACATTACAAAAAAAAAAAAAAAAACAATAGATAAAGAAAATAAAAAAAAAATAAAGTAGAAGCAATTTATGATTTTAAATCTTCAGTGTCATCAGTCTCTTTTTTCTTTTGAAACTACAAGAAATGTGACAAATAAATGGCGTTTTGGGTTGGCGTTGTTTATTTTCTTTGTTCATGTGTTGAAGTGTCTTTCTGGATGTTGGAGACGTAGATCGACCCCGTGTGGGTGGATGCTATCGGCCTGTCGTCTTCATTATAATCATCGAGGCCAAAGTAGCATTTACACTGGTATAGGTCTCTTCTTATCATCCAAACCTTCTTCAGGAACAAAGATGACAGTATGACATATGGATGTCATCAGTCCCTCTTTTGTCAATTTTGTCCATCTCATGCAGCAAAATCTTACTACACTCACGTAACAAATAATTAAATGAAGCTTCATGCAGAACATTACCGAGGATAGAAGAAAAGATGTTTACTGTCGTTGTATTTTTTGGCGTTTTACATTGAGTTGTAAATTTTTTTAGCAACCACTGTGTGTTTTTTTTGGTGTGATAAACGGAAGGTGGTGAGACGTTTCTATTTATAGAATTTATTTGGCGCGTAGTTTAGGCAGGATGTTATTTTTATAACAAAAAATGTAATTAACATTTATCCTGATGTAAGCTTTGGCGTTATATATAATGGCGTTTCATATTTTTTGGCGTTTTTTTAGCCAGAGAGCTTAAATAAAAACACAGAAAAAAGTACGCAGTGATAAAATTGGCGTTTTGTATGTATTTGGCGTTTTATTTTTCAATGGCGTTTTATGTGAGAAATGGTTTTTTTACTTTTTTACCCTTAATGAAACGCGTCCACGTAATAAACTTGGTGTTATTTACTAAAATGCCACCGCGCCAATCTAGTCCATAGATTGTTTTGATCGGACGATCAATAAGCGTTCTCACCGTTCTCACACTTTCTACCGTTTTCACTAAATCCTGACCCTATATATATGGTTAGGATCGTGCGAGAAACACTAGGCTAATTGAGAAACTAGAGAAGCATTTTCGAGTCGGTAGTTTTGACTGATGCAAGTTTTTTTACGCGCTGTTGTAAATTTTGTATGAAAATAAATATTTTTTTTACGCCTCATGTAAATGTGGTTATGCGACATTTTTTTTATCTTTTATTTTGCTGAAACAAGTGATATTTTTTATGATTTTGAGAGAAAAAAATTCGAAAAAACTTTTTGATGGCCTAGTTCTCACGGTTCTCACAACTAAAATGGTTCTCATTTTAACTCATCCCTATATATATATATTATATACCAAAAATGAAAACTTTGTTAGTTAAAAAGAAAATAAATTGAACAGACTGAAAATTTTTAGTTTTTTTAATACATACAAAATCCTAAATAGTATCACTTAATAATAGATTGTCACTGTAAAATTTATAATAATATATTACTTAGTAATAAAAAAATAAACACAAAGTGTTTGGAACTATTACAATTAGCTAATTATATGCAAATTTTCTTGATATATTCACACACATAAAAGTGTACAATTCATCCACCTTGTACCGAAAAACTTATAATTGACCTAAACTACTAATAATATCCGCGCATGTTGCGGCGCAGATACATCGCAAACATCGAATGGATTAGTCCAAATGTTATGTGATGCGTTAACATATGAAAACACGTGTTTTGACGTATCTTGTTGAACCCAATGCAACATATATAAGAATTGCGATTGGATTAAAACATAAAGAAATCAAATTTATACCGTACAATTATAACATATTATATGTGGCCTGAGTCATACATAGAAAATATAACGGTTATAAAGAAAATGCTGACACATATAATCAAAATAGATTAATTAGAGCTTTAAAAAAACGAAAAAAAGAAACCGCAATTTGACTCCACTTGGATCAAAACAAAATTTACAATACATTCATAAAATCACGAAAACATATTATATTTGACCTGACTCGTTTCCAAAAAGTTTACGTCGAAACATACACCAACTCGAATTTATACCGAAACGTGCAGAAGATATATATGTAAAATTTGTTTATTTAAACGAAAACATATTATACTTAACCAGACTCTTTTCTATAAAAAGTTTACGTCGAAATGTAGAGCAAATTGAATATATATCGACACGTACATAAATATATGCACATAAAAATTAGTTTTTCTTTAGTAAATGAGATATAGTTGTAAACTTAAAAAATTATCAGTAAAAAACTTAATAGGTTAAATACGTTCATAAAATCGTGCCAAGTAGCACTAATGCCACAACACTATCAGCGACCACTAACATCAGAAGAGCTCGTAAAAATAAAATAAATAAAAAATAACATCGAACGAAAAACAGACGTAAAATCGTTGAATCACGCACGCCCGTTGCAGCGTGTTAAATGTAGAAAAAAATAACTAAGTCGGTCCAGGACCCGCGTGTTGCGACGAACTTGTCAAACGAAGAAAAATAGACGTGTTGCGATTGTTTGTCAAACGGGAATGAAAAACAGACGGAAAAACGTTGAACCCTACAAGCATGTTATGGCGTGTGGACTCGAAATATTTATAACGAAACTTAAAACAAAAAACTTGCGAAAGATGAAAAGTATGGGGACCAAGTTTGAAAATAAAAAAGTGTTGGGGTTAAATTGCAAAAGATGAAAAGGTTTTTGTTAAAAGTAAAAAAAGTCAAAGAGGTTAAAATGCAAAAGATTAAAATCTTTCGGTTAAAAGTGAAAAATGCAAAACATTAGAATCTTTGGGTTAAAAGTGAAAAATGCATCATAATTTATAGTTTGGAAATGTATAATTTAGTTAAGGGTTATTGGATTTTATCACCCCAAACTATTGGTTATTGGTCGTTGTCACCCCCAACTATCACTTTGACATCCGTCACCCCCAACTTAACACTTAGTGTGTTCTGTCACCACATCATTAACTGATCACTAACTTTAGATCCCGTTACTATACTTTTGGGGGTGTCATAGGGATCTTAGGAAGGTTTTAGGGATCTTAGGACACCCCAAATGTATAGTAATAGGATCAAAAGTTATTAAACACTTCTACTTGTTAAATAGGGGTTTTGATGGTTAGAAAACTTCAATAACAAGAATGTTATGGCTAATTGTAAAGTATGCACATAAGGTGCTTGACAAAACGTCTAAAAGATGTTGATGTACACTAATTGTAGTGTTTGGCTAAGTTAACAAGCTTTAGTTATGAGCCGAAAGGTTCTAATGATAATTGGCTTGTGTATTTTAGGCAACACGAGTGAGGCGTCGGGAAGTCAAGCCGGTGCGGTCACTCGCTTGAAAGGAAAGATTTAAAGGTACGTGGCTAAACGCTTCGTTAATATGGTTATTTAGTCTTTTGTTGTTGCTAATAATTGGTATATTAGAATATGAGATTTTAGTGATTTAGTTTGCTTGAATGATGAATTTCATAAGGGCAAACTAAACGGGTAATTAAGAGAAGGTACAAACCGGGTAACGGGAGTACCTTATTCGTAGACTCTAAGCCCGGGGGACGGGTAGTGAATTATTAAACACACAAACCGGTAATGGGAGCGTGAGTGTTGAAAATAAGGAACCCATGAATGGGTCTTCTTATTATGAAGTAATAACCCGTCCGTGTGGTTTCAGGTAGAATGAACTAATGGGTAAAGTTGGTTAAAACGTTGAATAAACATATATATGCATGATTATGAATCTAATAATGTATATTCGTTACAAATTCATGCTACAAAGATGTTAATAGATTGAAGTCGGGAAATTACGAGCTTCACTAGTGATTTTAGGATGTCCCGTATTGTGTTTAGTTGTCTTAAAAGTGCGAAATGGGAACAAACGGGTCAAAACAGCAAGACAGCAAAGATATTGCTGCAGATTTTACGCGGGGCGCGAGAGAGCTACCGTAAGCTACGGTAGCTACCGTAGCTTACGATAGTGACTGAAGTTGTTACGCTGGTTCCCTACTATCTTACGGCAGCCTCACATTGCCCAGAGGCTACCGTAGCTTACGGTGGCTACCGTAGCTTACGGTGGCTACCGTAAGCTACGGTAGTACCCAGTCAATTTTGTTGAGTTTTGCATATTTTAGTTAATCGAATCCGTTTTTTAGCGTAGTTTCGATTATACAAATTACTAAATACCCTAGTACTAACGTTTGTTAAAAATCTTCAGCTTTTAGGATAATACAAGCACGTGGATGATGATCAAGTCAACGCTTCCGAACCGAACACATTTAAGATCTTGTTCCGCAACTTTTGTTATCTTTAGTTATTAAGTAGAACTTATGTAATCGAAGGAATACTTATGTATCCTAATGTAGTGTTTGAATGTTTGATAAACTCGTAACTACTAAGCTAAATGTTAATGTAAATGCTTTGATTTGGTGTTTATATAGCTTAATTCCGTTTTATTGTTATAAACTTTTATATTAAGAACGAGTGTTACACGTTGTCACCCCCAACTATCACTTTGACGTCTGTCACCCCCAACTTAACACTTAGTGTGTTCTGTCACCACATCATTAACTGGTCACTAACTTTAGATCCCGTTACTATACTTTTGGGGGTGTCATAGGGATCTTAGGAAGGTTTTAGGGATCTTAGGACACCCCAAATGTATAGTAATAGGATCAAAAGTTAGTAACGACATGGTGACAGAACACAATAAGTGTTAAGTTGGGGTTGGCGCGCGTAAAAGTGATAGTTGTGGGTGGCAATGGCCAATAGCCAATAGTTAAGGGTGATAAAATCCAATAATCCTTTAGTTAATTTTAAACCTAAAGACACGAATCTTGTTTCCACAAGTGTGCACACCAAGTTTTTCTCACTTGTTGCTAACACGTACATATGTTTACAAATCAAGGGGTTGGTTCCGGTATAAACCATATTTATCCTACAAACTGTAAGAACAGATTCTAGTACTTAAAAGAAGTTAAACTAACACATACTAAAACAATACATACATAAAAGTAGAGCTTTTAAATTATATTAGCACATGAAAATTAATCAAGATAATTGATTTTAGCACATATATGAAATGATATCAGCACTTTTTATTATCAGGACATTGAAAACAAAAGAAAGATCCAAATAAAGAATTAATTGCTTGTTAGCATAATATAAAGAATTCAAGATAATTGATATTATTTAGGTTATCATTTTACCATTTCTCTAGAATTGGTTGGATGCTACATGTCACTTTTAAATGGTTCTTATAGTTTGTATACGAAATATGGTTTGTATTTGATCCTACTCCTATAAATCAATATAAAGGCAAATTTTGTGATATACATATATACTTATTTATTATATAAGTGTAAAGAAACCAAAAACAATTAAATTACCTATTAAATACAAAAGAGTAAAATGCAATTTGCGTCCCTGTGCTTTTCGTACAGAGTCATGTTGAGTCCCTGCAGCGAGATTTTGGAAGCCTGAGTCCCTGTACTTTGCAAAACGCTACACTTTGAATCCATACATTAAAATTCTGATAGTTTGATCGTTAGGTCAACAGGTGCTATGATAACTTGACAACATACAAAAGAAAGAATATGTCAAATAACAAAATCAAAACCCATATCTTTTGTCAATTTCCAAATCTTCTTTAAAAAAAACACAAACAATATTAAACCCACATATCTATCAAATTCGAGATCTTCATTAAATTTCCAGATCTTAATCAAATATCTAACACAAATTCAAGAACAATTACAAATCAAATACAACCAAAACCAATATTCATACTACAAAAAAGATCGCCATTGGAGACTGAAAAATCAGTCTCTAAAACTCCTAAATCAGTCCCTAATGGTTATTAGGGATTGATTTTGCCAGCCCCTAGTCAGTCCTATTTGCTTAGTCCTAGATACCTTCATTAGTAACTAAATTTCAGTCCCGATTGTATGACACCAATAGAGACTGACATTCAATCTCCTATACACATAAAATCAGTCTTCAATATATGTTGTCGTACAACATCATTTCAGTCTCGAATACAATTTATCGGTGACTGAAAATCAGTACTTGAACCTTGTCTATTTTGTCCCAAATACATTTAATTAGATTTGGGTTCCATGACAATTCAGTCTCTAATAGACGTTGTAGAGACTGAGAATTAGTCCCTGATAACATGCCATTTCATTCCTTAATATATTTTTTTTGGGACTGAAAATATGTAGCTTTTAAGAACTTTTTCAGTCCTGAATACGTTCTTTTAGAGACTAAGAATCAGTCCCTGATTATATGTTCTTTTAGAGACTGAGAATTAGTCCCTAATAACATATTCAATTTATCTTTTAGGGACTAAAAAATAATCTTAGATGTCATTATTTAGTCTCGAATAGGGCTGGCAATAGGTAACCTGTAGGTAACCTGCTAAGACACGATAACAGAAAAGTACACCATGTGATTTTTTACGTTTTTAAAAATAATCAAAATTTGAGAGTTGGTATCCATTATTTCTCCTTCTAGGTGTATAAAATATACATCTGTCTTATAGACATTGTATATAAAGTAGTTAAATGAGTCGTATTCATGTTTAAAAATTTTGTTGTTCGCGTTATCAGATACCTGTTAAACCTGCTAAGACACGATTTGCCAGCCCTAGTCTCGAATATGTTTTTAGAGACTGAAATTTTGTATCTTTTAAGAACTTTTTCAATCCCGATTATGTTTTTTAGAGACTGATAATCACTCCCTAATATGTTAATTTCGTAACTAAAAAATAGTCTATGATGCTATGACTGTTTCTAGTCATGAGTTTTTTGAAGACTAAAAAATAGTCTTTGATACTACATTTGATAGTCGATAGTATGCATGCACATTTGGTAATATATTTACTTTTTAGGACTAATAAGAATCTTAAATACAATGACATTCTCAACAAATTTAATCCATAACAGTATAGCATGTTAATTCTAAACTTTAATAAAGTTAAAAGTCAAACATATAAGTAAAAATACTTAGTAGATCAATCCTAAACTTCAAAAAAGTAATCAAACAAACACCAACAAAGTAAGTTTAACTAACTCACATCCTAGATCAAACTATCACTAACATTGAGTTGCCCATCCAAATCATTTTCTCCACCACTCACATGTGCGGATATTGAGCTCTCAAAATCCTGAAACTTTGAGCTCATGAACATCAACATTTTTTCCGAGTTCTCATTGCTTTGTTTCAATTTCTCTTCTAGTAAAGCCACCTGATTTCGAAGTGCTTCCGTCTCGCTTGAAGATGGTTGAGACGATCCAGCTTCCGATGTCATCCAAAAATCTTTTTTTTTTCTGAAAACTGGTCCAACGCCTACCTTCCATGCAGATTTTGTTGTTTTTTTTTGGCACATACACTTTCAATTGCCTCCTTTTCGAGCTCGTGATCCATGGTAGTAGTTATCGTTGTCCCATTAGAAATTAACTTCACCACTGCCTCCTCTTTATGTTGAATAAGATTTTCCTAACAAAGAGAGTGTAACAATATCATCAATTTCAAACAATATCATCAATAATTAGTAAACGAATAAACAAATCTCTCAAATTTCAAACAAATAATGTGACTTTTCTAAATAAAAATCTTTGATAACTATATGGCTCAACCTCTAAAAAAATAAAATTGATGAGATTGTAACAATATCATCAGGTTTTATTTATCTAAAAAATAATATAAAAAGGGATCATTCACATTATATTTGATAAACAATAGGCTCTCGTCATTCACATCATATGCTAAAAAAAATGAAACCTGAGTGTGGCTAAGTTGTTGTCTTGGTCTGATGATGATTATGGATCGCAATACGCAAAGAAAAAGAAACGTGGATATCCTTACGTATTGCCGCTCAAAATTCAGCCTATATATCTCTAAACCTAACGTGCATCTATCAGAAATCTAGTTCTAAAAAATGGGTTGTTTCAAAGAGAGTAATAACTTACATATTCAGTTTCTGCCTCCTCATTTTGCCATCCTTTTTTAGCATTATAATGCAACTTGTAATAGACTTCAAAGGGGCTAGGCGGCGTTTGAGTCTCGCGATTTGTCTGTGACAACAAAAAGCAATGATATAACATAGGGCTTGATAAATGTGTTTAGAAAACATTGAAATTGGAACTAACAAATAATGGTTAATAATCTAGATATGAACATAAATGGTCCATAAATGAAAAGAGAGTACTAAACTAATTCACTAAATCAAATAAAACCCTTTAAGTTTAAAAAATAAATCTTCAAAACTTACCATGTGGTATATGTGATTGGCTATTGACCGAGAGCCTCCTCTACTTGTAGCAACTTGTTTTCCACGATTACATTCCATTTGATCACTGTATCTCTATAAAGTTAAGAAGAATGGGCTAGTGAGTTATATGCAATCAAATCACTATGATCCAATAGCATTTACATCAATATGTAGGACCTTATATGTATATAAACTACTTTGTGTATGTATGTATATATGATGTTAACATAAAGTTTGCATAAATTTGTTTCAAGCATTCAACAAACTTACCCGAGTTGATTCTAACTCCCAATAATCGCATAAATGGTTCCAATCTTCCGGACTCCGACAATTGGATTTCATCATTGATCTAGCCAACCGAGGATTGGTTTTTCCTCCATTATTCTTCCAGTGGGCACTCAACTCACCTCTGGTACGTTTCCATTGGTTATGTAGTTGATAATCCACATATCCCATGAAAACTCTATCCGTTCGCAACAAATTGAATTTTCCCTGCATTGAATTTGTATGTTAACAATGCAAATTAAAATGTGAGTACTCTTCAATAATTAAAAAAAAAAGTATATCCAACTTACTTGTAACTTTTCATACATCAGATTTTTTATGTCAGTAGGTACGGACTCCCATTTGTGAAAGTTCATTGGACATACACTACGTATTACAATCCCACACTCATTTGCAAACTGAGTAGTTGTACGCCCAACAAATCCTTTCGTACCGCCAGCCATTGTTAAAGAAATTTTGGAACCCTCAGGCAAATTCTCAAAGTCTTTTGTAGCGCTAAGATTGAGATTTGGACCACGCCTTTTTGGTGGATCAACCTGGGGTTGATTTGAATCTGTACATTGTTTACAATTAGGGGAGCTCAAAGACTATTTCAATATAAACAAACAAACATAATAATTTTACTTTAAATAATTCTGATTCATCTTTTTTATTAGCCCATCTGATCCAGTAAAAAATTAAGATCAGCCCAGTTTAACCCGTTAAATTGGAAAGGGTTATCTCAATAAACCCAATCTGACCCATTCCATGAGAAAGAGCCACCCATATCAACCCAAAGTTTGAAAACTGCTCATACCAACCCAGATTTGGAACAACGGGTCAAGATTTCCAGGCGTAGTTATAAGTAAAACACGAGTATGCCATAAAATTCAAATAATCAAAAGTCTATGATAATTATCAGTAGTTGTAGTGGCGTTACTCTTGCGTGTACGGGTCGAGCGCGGTACCATATCAGATGCACTTCCATTGGCCACCGACTGATTTGTAGGTCCTCTAGAATCTTCTTCAGGCCTCGTTCTTGTAAGGACCATCATCACCAAAAACATAAACATCCACATTGTGCTACAAGAAATTAATAGTCAGTTACTAAAAGATATATACATTACACAACTAGTCATTTTTGAACCAGAACATAAACATATGAAAGATATACATTAATTTCAATTTGCTACATGCTTTGGAAAACATCGTCGTTAAAGACACATGAGGATGGCAGGTATGAATTAGGATAAACAAGTTGGGAATGTGCGTATGGTAGCTGAATTACACGTTCCAACTCAAGTGTTTGTGTTGGATTGGAAATGGTATTAACTAGACCTGGCAAACGGGTCGGGTTGGTAGGGTCGGGTCATTGGTCAATTAAAAAAGGGGTTGTTTTGGTTCGGGTCCAAAACGGGTTCGGGTCGGAACGGGTTCGGGTCAGAACGAGTTTCAAGTCGGAAAGGGTTTCTGGTCGGAACGGGTTTCGGGTCGGGTTGGTTAAAAATGTTTTTTTAAAGAGATTGTACATCAAGGTTTCTTTCTCTCTCATCGTTATTTCGTAACAATTGAAATCCGACTTCTTGTTCTATCATCGTTATTTCTTTCTCTCAACAAGAAACGACAACAACACAATACCTATTTAGATCTAATTAACACCAAAATTTGTTTTTCAGATCTAGGACGCATAAGCTACTATCTTCATAATACGAACAACAAATTTTCTTTGTTTCAGATTCACACAATCAGCGTAAAACCTACTATTTTTTTTAAATCATTTTCTCGTTTTGTTTCTTGAGTATCACATGTATATTTCAACTAAAAGTGATAAGAATCAATATAGTGATCATACAATGTTCATAAATTTTATCTCAGTTCATCTTAAAAACATACTGAAACTCAATGAATTATGTTCGAAATGATTGAAACTTGCACTGAAATCACAAACGAATTCAGTCCGAATTCACCGAAACAGTTAGAAACGAACAAAATTTGATTCGAAACAGATCGAATCAGATCAACACTTGTTTGAAACACATCAACAATCAATTAAGACACATCTAAGATGTCTGAAATTCATCGAACATTAACCGAAACAATCCGAACTCAACCGAAATCCGATTCGATTACACCGAAACTCGTTCGATTTCACAAACGAATACATGCAGAGCTTCCGTAGCTCTAATACCACTTGAGAGAGAACTTGCCCCACGGCCGTTGTCATACTCCACGGAACTTCCTAACACCACCCACTGGAACTGCCTGAGCTCCAGCCGCCTTCATTGCTATCTGTTTAGCTTGCAGCCTACCCTCGCCGTTTCTCCCCACCTTTTTAATCACCATAGAGGTTTGAATATTAACCTCGTTTACATACTTCTTGACCCGCCTCCGTCCAAAAAGCTCGTCTTCATCGTCACTAGAAGAATCAGTGGCATCAGGATCAGTCATTGAGCGTCCCTAATCGGACACTCGGACCAACATGTGGAAGCGTCATAACGATCTCATTGTCAACAAAATTAAAATACTCTGACATAGGATCATAACTAAAATTATATGAAATCTACACATTATTCAAAAAGTCTGAAGGAAGGGTTGCATATGGGTCGGGTGGTTCAGGATATCCAAAACAAACAACTTAGGAGCAAAGTGGCATTGATGATAAAAAATAGAACCACTAGAATCAAACAAGGTCGTGCCTATATGGTCAAGCATTATGATGGTGCGATTAGAATAAGGTGATAATAAAATACGGACCTGGATTAAAACCAAAGTTTATTTGAATAGGATTCGCAAGCAAACGCGATGTCCATGCAACTGAGGAAACATGCATTGAAGCATTCACAGCAAATTGGGCAGATACAAAGTTCATTTGGGAATCAATTTTAGCATTTGTTACTTAAAAGGGCTCATTCACATCAACGAGTGATGCAATTTGAATATCTAAGACCTTGTCATCAATGGTTTTAGGATTTGCATAGTCAATTGCATTTGAAATACGACCAGGCATTTCATCGAATAACTTGTGAGCAGATTCCATGTCGGTCAGAGAACAGAATTGGTGCACTAAAGAGTTGGTGAATTCTGACCATCTGTTAATTGGAGAATGACATTGCAACAAATAAAACCATGATGCAGCCTCTTCATCGAAATAATAGGAGACATAGGCAAGACGATCAATGTCTAGAATATTATAATACGTGAAAAACTGTTCACCATAAGCAAGCCATTTAACCGGATTGAAGGATGCTAAAAACCTATTGGATATAGAAAAAAAATTATATGATCACTTTGCGCTCCGGGTACAAAAAGGCCATTGCTTTGGCACTTCGCGCCTCGGTTTTAGACCTCGTCGCTTTTGTGCGCCTCTCGCTTTTTAAAACCAATGCACAGATTTGTAAAACCTACTATGAAACAGCCCTGAATTGCACCACCTACTAATGCTGCGCAACTGCCAGTGTTACAAGCTCGACCATTATAGAGTATTGAAATAGGGTCAAAGAGATTGACAAGCAAAGAAATTGAGATCAAGAGAGCAAACAGGAAGTGTTTTGGTGCACAGACAAGATATACTCCGGGTCACAAATGCAAGAAAAAACGGTTGCTCATTATAAAAGTTGATGATGCATTGATGATGGATGTTTGATAAGAAGAGCAATTACAGTTGCAGCACTGAAGAGTAAAGGTTGAGTTCGATAAAGTTTGTTCTTTTTTCCCTTGAGTCTTGTTTCTTGTAAGCCTTGACGCATAGTTACCTAAATCGCTAAGGTTGCCACGATCGACGTATTGGATCGTGGTGTACCAAATCGCAATTCGCAAGCGTACCGGAACGATGTGGTACAGCGTTCCGGATTGAACTGGTTCGAAGTTCCAAATCGGTTGGGTACAGTGATCCGCTTCTGGTTATTTTGCGATCCCAATTGAACTAGTATAATGTTCCGATTGAAATGGTACGGCGTTCTAAATCGTTTAGGTAAAGCGATCCATGGCTAATTTTAGGCGGGAATCTGCTGACTGTTGGCGTTCCCAGTGTTACTATCTTTTTTTGAACGACCCAATAAGACATGAGCTGATTTCCACTTTCCAAGATAAGTCTTACACACAAGTAATTAAAAACTATAGGCTACAACATGTATAAATAACATCTAATTCTATCAAATTTCATCAGTTTCTTATCCTCGTCTCCTAAACTTCTACACTGAAATGGTGTTTGGCAAAAATAATTCTCAAGCAGATGGTGAAACACATATAAGTGAAACATAAAATTATGTGGATATGATGAGGTTCAGCAAAGTAATCCAAATTCAACATCAATAATGAGTGGAATTCGAGCAATGGAAGTCAGGGAAACAAACAATCATGTTAATACTAAAAATCATCACAAGGGGCAAACAATAAATCAACTTCTAAAGGAATATATCCATGAATATACGAATAGGCATTCAAATTAGAGCTAGATGAAGACACAAATTAGGAACCAACAAATTAAACCAAAACTGAACTAGGGCTTATAGAATCTCAGACGATGTGTGTGTAGTACTGCTTAATTGCTTGAAAAGCAGTTCAATTAATACCTTAATCTTCAAATACAGGCTGATTGAATAAGTGAATCCACCGAATCTCACACAGAAACAGATGGGCGTCGTAGTAGAGTGTTCGTGAAAGAGTAGTTGAGGGATAATGGGATCTTGAATCATCGAATGTGTATCTAGAACGAATGTGTATGCAGAACATCCGATTTCCATGGATCAGTTTTGGCGGGGAGTTGCAGATTTACTAAGTTCTTCCAAATATCACAATTCTCTATTCTCTTCTTTTTTTTAACAGCATAACAATTCTCTATTCTCTAATGATAATAAATGTAACAAGCCAATAGTTTATATACTTTTTATTAATATATTAAATAAATATTTACATAATCGTAATTACTATTTACAAAATTGTGAAAAAATAACTGAATTATATACTAATTAATAAGTTAATAACTATAATTAATATATATTAATTAATAAATAATAATCGAGCAGAGCTCAAACTTGAAAAACTGCATACGAGCTGCTCGAGCATTCCTAAGCTTAACGAGCTTGAGCCTTAGCCTAGTCGAGCTCAAGCTTGAAAAACTACTTACGAGCCGCTCAAGCTTTCATAAACTAAACAAGCTCAAGCCTAAGCCTAGTTGAGCTTGGGCTCCACTCGTTTGCACCTCTAGGTTTTAGCAATATAATTTAGTTGTTGATAATTTAGTTCAACTAGCTTAATTCCCGCGCACTGCGTCGGGATTTGGGTGTTATCGATTCGGTTCATTATGATATTGGCATGGTAATGACACTAAGTATAGCAACCTAAAAATAAAACCAAGTCGTTATCGACACTCATTATAGTGACTTTGATAAGACTAGCTTTGATATTTTTGTTTACAAATATTGAATTTAGTTGACAAAGATAGGTCGTTATGAGTTATAACGAGTCATCTTTTGTTGGATCGTGTTGAATAACAAAATTGACATATCTTGACCAAGATATATCCTAACAAGTTGTAATAGATTATGTATATCTTAATTAGTCATACCGGGCATTAAAATAATCATATCCTAATGAGTTGTAATAGATTATGTATATCTTAATTAGTTATATTGGGCATTATTAAAATCATAATGGCTCTTATTGGCCCTAATTGGCACCAATAAACCATCAATCACCCTAGTCGGACATCACCAACTCTAGTTGACTATTAATCACCTTGAACGACCATTAGTGACCATAACTAACAATTCTTTACTCCAATTAACCATTAACGACCCTAACTTAACAATAATGACCCTAATTGAACATAAATGATCCTAACTAATCATCAATGACTCTTCTTGAGTATCAATGGCTCTAACTAATAAAAAATTGACCCTAATTACAATAACTGACACTATTTGACTGTTAATAAGTTTAAATAACTATGAACTACCCCAAATGTTCAACAACGACTCTATTTCACCATCGTTTACCCTAATTGGCCATTAATGACTCTAACTGACCCTAATTAACTGTAAATGACCAATAACGACTCTAAATAACCGTGAATGGATCCAACTGACCATAAACGACCCTAATTATTAACCAATGGCTCTAAATGACCATCATTAGATTCAAATAACCATAATTAACCCTAGTTGACTACCACGAACCATAATTGACTTTTACTTCTTTTTTGTTAATTTGTAATTTTTAGGATATGATACCTTATAGCTTCAATGACAAGTCACTTTGACCACCATGGACCCTAAGTGACCAACATTGACTATAATTGACCAGCATTGATCTTAATTCAATAACATTTGTTGTCATTGACTAACAATTACCCTGATTGATTGTAATTGCCGCCAATTAACAATTATTGGCGAATATTGGCCTTACTTGATTATCATTAACCAACTAATACCATACTTAACCATTATTGACCAATTCGATGAACAAAGCAAAATCAATTAATACTAGGGGTGTAAACAAGTTGAGCCTAGCTTGAGCTTGAATATGATCGACCTTGACCTTGTTCAACTTAAAAGATATAGCTCGAGCTCAAGATAGGCTCGATTTAAGTTCTATTTTTTAAGCGCGAGTTTAACCAATTTACTATTTTCTGGTCAAAGCAGGTTGACAACTTTAAAGAAATGGGTCGATGTGGGTTAGTGTCTTAAAGAAACGGGACAGGTTTCAGATTGGAATGGGTTTCGAGCCGGCACAAGTATCCGCACGAGACGAGTTACTACACGAAACGGGTTTAGTTCAAATTGGGTTTCGGGCCGAGACGGGTTTCGACACGACACAGGTTTTGGATTAAAACGAGGTTGGTTAAGATCATATTTCGGGCCGACACAGGTTTCCACACGGGACGGGTTTCAGATCGCAACGAGTTTTGGGCTGACACGAGGTTCCGCACGGGATGGGTTTCGGATCGCAACGGGTTTTGGGCCGAGATGAGTTTTCGCACGGGACGCGTTTCGGTTTGGGACGGTTTCGTTTCGGTTTGGTTAGTTTTTTCGGTTTCTTTTCGGTTCGACTTTGAATTTTTTTTGTTTTGATCGGTTTTTTCAGTTTTGTTTCGGTTTTGGCTTTTTTGTTTCTGTTTGGTCGGTTTATTCGGTTTTGTTTTGGTTCGGTTTTGAGTGACGAGGAAAGAATAACCAAAGTTGCGACAAATCACTTGATTAGGTTGTGGTCATCTGAATCGGCGATTAGCGTTCAGTACTTTAATAAACCATCGCGCAATGTCAATTAATTAGGATAATCGATTCAATCAAGCAAGCTACAGGGGAGGGGCAATCAAGTTTATTAATTTTATTATTATTATCGTTATTATTATTATTACATTTAATCATCCAATATACTATTATATATATTATTTTAGTATTATTAGCCTTAACTAGGGGTGTAAACGAACAAAGCCTATGCCCGACTAGGCTCGAGCTCAAGCACGGTATGGTTCAAGCCTACTATTTTGAGATCGAGTTGGGCTTGAAAGTAAAATCCTACAGCTCGTTCGGCTCGGCTCGGCTAGAGGTAATTTGAGAACAATTTTTAACCAGCGAAAAGCTTGGCTCAATCTTGCTTTGATAGCTTAAACGAGTCAAAGCTCGGGTGGCCAAGGGTCCTACCATAGTGGGCCTTTAGGCGGTTGATTTCCCTTTGAATAGTGGGCGGGCATGGTCACCAACGTTGTATGTGTTCGCAGGGCGTAAGTGACCTTTTGTCAATGGGTTTTCTTGGGTGACCGGCTTGTATAGTATTCATTGGGTGTTTAAAAAATATTTGAAAACATCGTATATTTACTCGTTGGGTGTTTAAAAAAGTATTTGAAAACATCGTATATTTACAAATTTTAAATTTAAATAGTAATAACTAAACAGTTAACCGATTGTTTATTATTGTATTATATATTATTACTAGGTTAGAGTCCGCGTGTACACGCGATTTAACAAATGAAAATATTATAAAGCTTTACTTTAGAATCAAGTGAAATAAAATATATTAACTTAAATAAGTGGAAAATTAAATACACATGATTTTTTAAACAAAATATATAAATTGTTCATACATCTCTAAATAAGTCCGAACAATTTCATTTAGTTGTAGTGGTATAAACTTGGTATCATCATCAAAACATCTTCATATCTTAAAGATATACTTGCAAACCATAAAATTTAGTGAATTCAAATCAAACTCGGCATAAACGGGCTACTAATTACTATGGGCCGCTCAGCATTAGTAACTGAATATTAGTGACCAATAAAATTGTGTCTTTTTTATTAATGGGCACTTATTTGGGACTGAATTTCAGTAACCAATAAGTTTCCATCCATTTTTTTGGAAAACATGTTTGTAACTAAAATTTATTTTCGAACAAGTGGTCAAAATATTAGGGACTGATTATCTGTCACAAAGATCATCCAAAAAAATCAGTCTCTAATACAATCAATAACTGACAAATTAGTTTGGATACTATGCATCCGAGACTCATAGATCAGTCCTTCATAATTTAGTCCCTAGGTGTCAATATATTAGTGACTGAATATTAGTGACCAATAAAATGACGTCATTTTTTTATTAATGGGGGCAGTTATTTAGGACTGAATTTCAGTAAACAATAAGTTTCCCCCCAAAATTTATTTTTAGACAAACATATTTGTGACTAAAATTCAGTCTCAGATAAATGGTCCAAGTATTAAGGACTGATTATTAGTTACGGACATCAGTCACAAAAAAATCAACCTCTAATACAGTTAGTAACTAAAAAATTAGTCCCAGGTACTATGTATCAGAGACTGATAGATCAGTCCCTCATAATTTAGTCCCTAAGTGTCAATATATTAGTGACTGAAAATTAGTGACCAATAAAATAACGCCATTTTTATTAATGGGGGCAGTTATTTAGGACTGAATTTCAGTAACCAATAAGTTTCCCTTCAAAAATTATTTTTAGACAAACATATTTGTGACTAAAATTCAGTCTCAGATAAGTGGTCCAAGTATTAAGGACTGATTATTAGTCATAGACATCAGTAAAAAAAATCAGTCTCTAATACAATTAGTAACTAATAAATTAGTCTCAGATACTATGTATCCGAGACTGATAGATCAGTCCCTCGTAATTTAGTCCCAAATGGTCATTTTTCTTGTAGTACAGCCCATATTCAAGAACAAATAAAAAACAACAACAATAATAATAACGGGGAAAAAAGACTTTTCACATTGAGAATAAGGGGTAAAATGGTCTTCTCAGTTAATTCAAATAACATAGTTAGCATTAGGGACTCAAATCGTAGCGTTTTTCACAGTACAAGGACTCATGCTTCCAAAATCTCGTTGCAAAGATTCAACGTGACTCCGCCCAAAAAACACATGGGGACGCAAATTACATTATACCCTATATAACTCAAGGGTGGAGATACAATAGGAAGTTTATTTTGCTAGGAAGGCTATGAAGTGATCTTGACCATCCATTTAGTTAATCAAGTGCTAAGATTAAATCAGGGAAATTGAAAGAAAGAAAAGAGGCGCGTGAGTTTGTTTAGGGGCATTCTAGTCAATCCAAGCCAATAATTTCTCTCTCCTCCAATTCCCCCCCATTTTTAAACGTTAATAACTCTTTCATACGACATTATTTTTTTATAAAAATTGCACCAAAAAAACGAGCGTTTTTTTATCTTTAAAACGAGTATACTATTGCTATACTTTAAAAAAAAAAAAATTTAAACCCAGTTGCGTAAAACGCAATAGAAAACCCCCAGTATAGTAAAACGCAATGAAAAAAAAACCTAAAAATTGTCATTTTTCTAAAACGCAATGCACAAAAAACACAAAAAAATGACTTATTTGTAAAACGCAATGGCCAGAAAAGACAAAGAAATGTCTTATTTCTAAAACGCAATAGCCTAAAAACTCAAAAGAAAATGTACTTTCTAAAACGCAATGGACTAAAAACACTTAAAAATGTGTTTTACCTAAAATGCAATGCAACAAAAACACAAAGAAATGTCTTATTTGTAAAACGCAATGGCTAGAAAACACTTAAAAATGACTCATTCTAAAACGCAATTGCCTAAAAAACAAAAGAAAGTGTTCTCTGTAAAACGCAATGGACTGAAAACACCTAAAAAATGTGTTTTACCTAAAACGCAATGAGTAAAAACACTTCAAAAATGTGTTTTACCTAAAACGCAATGACTAAAAACACTTAAAAATGTGTTTTTTTTTCTTTCTAAAACGCAATAGCCATAAAACACATAAAACTCTCTTATTTCTAAAACGCAATGGACACATAAAACTCTCTGTCAACCCTAGCCAGGGGCTCTGCCCCTTGGACCCCGCCAGGGGCTGCCGCCCCTGGGACCCCGCTACCAGGGGCGCTGCCCCCGGACCCCCGCCAAGATCGTAAAATGCAATGACTAATTGAAAAACCCAGATCGTAAAAATGAAATTAAATAATTTCTTACATGAATCTAAGTGATTTCTTCAACAATTGACGAATTTTAAATGATTGAAACACTTATCAGCGCCCGAATCGAACGAATCGAGTGATTATCTCCAAAATCACCCGAAAAAAAACGAGATTTTTTATGAAATTAAACTGGGTTTTCTTCAAAAAAGCTGAAGAACACGTTGATCGGGTGTTTGAATCATTGATTGGTGATGAAAATCGCACTATAATGTAGTGATTATTGAGATAGAAAGTGAAGAAATGGTTGAAGATGGTGGGTTTTGAAAATGGTGGGTTTTGAAGTTACTGGGTTTTGAAAAGGAAGAAAAAAGGGTTGGATTGACTAAAATACACTTTTTATTTATTTTAAATGTTGCCACATGTCCTAATCGTATTGCTTCCTACACTTCCTAGTCAAAATAAACTTCCTATTTGATCTTTTCCCTATAACTCAATATAAAATAAGCAAATGCTTTTATTAATTATTACTAACATAGAAAGAGAGGTAATTTTCTCCACGAAAGAAAGTGAAATTTGATAAGTAATTACTCCACGAAAGTGAAATTTGATAATTAATGATTATTAATTAATATATTATCAAAAGACATATGACATGATTGCTTCTGTGGAGGAGGTAGGGAAGGGATAGGATGGTGTGTCTTTAAAGAATGTCCACTCCAAGACTCAATCTTTTTATTTCAGTTTAATTTTCTCTACACTCTATATGTATCTATCTACCTCTATATATATATATATAGCCCCACACCCTCCATCTTTCATTTCAATTCATACAACACAATACAATACTCTAATCCAATATACATACACATATACACATATATGTATGTATGTATAGAAACATCTTCTTGTCTATATAATATTAATAATCATGAGCTGCATTGCTATGACTGCAAAGTGTATATGGTTGGCCATGGGACAGAAGGTGATGTTGGAGAAGCAGGGTACGTGCAGGCCTTATGTGAACATGTTCATGGCTTTCTTGCACGTGCTCCCCTTCTCCAACCTCCCCTCTCTCTCCTCTCTGCAGATCCTGCACGTGACTCTCTCTCTCTCTCTCTCTCTCTTACTTTGTGTGTGTGTGTGCAGAAGTAACAAGGACAGGTTGGTGAAACTATTCTTTTTGATGAAGATGTGAGTGTGTTATCAGTTATTTATTTTTTATTTTTTTATTTTCTGATATTTATATTTTATGTACGTTGGAATTTATTTATTTTTATGGGTTTGTACTCAAAGGAGATTATGTTAAATAATTTACTTTTTTTATGATTGTTTTGGTTAATGATGTTTTTTTTTTGTTACTTTTGTTTATTTTAATCAAAATAATAAGCAATCTTTTTTTTAAAGGCGGAGAATTTTAAATTTTTATTCGAAAAAAGTACAAATACAAGTACTATACACAGTTTTTTCCTACGGTGCGAAATTTTTTTAAAGAGCCTTTTCCTCTTAATAAATCGCGTTATAACTTCGCTACCCATGGTTCGTATCACATATAAATCACTCCATAAATTCATAAAATAACACTAAACACTTAAACAAAATAAACAATCATGTTCAACCAATACCATAGTCTATAATTTTCAAACATTTAAGCTCTAGTTTTAAATGTTGATTAGTAATCATTTTCCAGGCAAAAAGCTCGTCCGGTCGTGAGTCGTTGTAGACTGTAGTCGTTGGGCGTGTTTTTTGGAGCGGGATTTGGAATTCGAATGGGTCACTGGCGGGTTGGTTTTGGTTATTTTATTTAGTTTAAAATCTGGGCTTGAGTTTGGGCTTGGGAAGTTGGGTTAATAAATTAGATTGTAGATTGAGTTAATTAAAGTAAATAAGCGGTTAAAGAATAGTTATATAAATTGTGTTATATACTTTGTATATTCACAATAATCAGTGTTTATTTTTTTATATAAATTCATAATATTTTTTTCTCAGAGGTGCAGTTGAAAAAATCAAAGGGGTGCGGTTGGGATTTTCGACAAAAATTAACACTAAAAACTTTTTTTTTCAAGGGGTGCGGCCGCCCACCCACCATTGTGGGTAGGTCCGCCCTTGACTATATGTGATGCAAAAATGAGATCGTTATTCTTAGAATGCAAAATTGCACTACACGTTCCGATCTAACATAATCGTAGTCTCGTTCCTATGTTCGAAGAAACGATCAAAGTATCATAGCATAGATCGGAAGAGATGGCAAAAGTTTGATATTGGAAATGTTGTTGTAGTTTAATATGGTTTGTATTGTGTTCTTTTAGCTCCTTGTTGTAAGACTCTTTGTTTCCTTGTTTTTTGTTTTCCTTCTTTGCATTCTGGTTTTTCTTTTTTCTTTCTTTTTTTTTTACATCTAATTTTTTACAGCTAAATTCACATTGTCCAAGTTTACGGTCCCATATTCAAAATGGACAAACTTGTTACTCAGGAAATTAAGTTTGATAACGACCCACAAAATAAAAAATCTTATCCCATTATTCCATTATTGTTGATTTAACACTCTTATAACTTGGATATTAGATATTGTTATCCTTTGTTCATATCATTTTAGAAAACTGTTTTAAGCAAATTAATGTAAATAAAATTTATTATTATTTAATGATC
>JARYGA010059852.1:153413-207231 GCA_030545235.1 Helianthus tuberosus
CGGCTTACTACCCTTTTTACCAATAATTGACCCGTTCATAATTCTATCACATAACTTGTTTATTTGACCTTAACTTCATATGGATTGATAATACCAAGGACTTTTGTCATAAAAGGTCCATTCCCGGACACTTTACATCTTATTTCACCCGTTTACGCTCATAAGCTTATTTTGACCCGTTAAGGGTAATTGCGCATTAAAACGTTTCGGACTCACAAAACCCTACTCCTCACTTTCATACTTGACCAAAACATTACACTAATCGAATAACTTGTTTCTAAACTACTTTTAAGATCGTTTACCCAAAATACCCATCAAGGGCATTTTGGTCAACTTTAATCCCATCATCTATGACGAAAGGCTACGTCACATATTTAACCTCCAACATCACGTTTAGTTAAATAAAACACCGTATACTTAATCGAACTAAGAAGTGATTACAGAAATCACTTACCTTATGCGTCCGTGCTCGTATCCGATCCTTTACCACCTCTTGATCCGTTAGCCTTTCACGCTTGAATCCGTCTTGACATGATTCCTATACTTTCATGTCACCCATCACATTCTCGTTAGTATACACAATTGTACACGTTGTCGATCATATCAACCACATATTTCACATTTAATTCATGTAATTCATCATATAATCACGGATAACGCATATCAACATAGCATGTACCATACGACTTCCTACAATCCTACCTTTACGACAACGAGTCAAATCATGTTACTTATACTTAGTTGACTTTCAGAAGTCAACTATTAACCATATTTAACTATCGACTTATCATCATATACTCGTAACATCATAATTGACCATACGGACAATACTATATACATTTTGTCATACGCTTGATGTGTGTACCATCTTTTAAGCATAACGTACAACTAATTTATGCATAAATCTTCCAATTTCATATATAATTCATCAAATCCTACTAGTAATCAACATATAACATTCACATATAAACATCAAACATATCACCACCACATTTCTTTCAATTCAACTCACAAGAATTCATCATATCCATCATAATTCATCAACAATCAACAAGAATTGAACATGGATGATCACTCGAGTCATCATCCTTACCAAAACAAGTGGGTTTCACCTCTAAACATCAAATTAACACAAACCATACATAATCTATGTTCTATATGACGATTCTAATACTTATACATGATCAATTTCACATTAACTTACGGATTAGAACATAACCCACTTCACCCATGATCACCAATCTTTGATTTAAGACATACCTTACGATCCCCTTGTGAAGGTGATCACTAATTCATGCTCGGTTGTGAATTTGGGCCTTGATTCATTCTTCAATTTGAAGCTTTAAGGTTGAGTTAGGGTTGAGCTCCTTTGGAGCTCCTGAACCATCGAGAACACACGCAGAATGTGTGTTTGTGTGTGATAATTTTCTTATTTAACTCAACATTTCATCTTATACACTTTAACCCCTCGAGTTTGCCTTTAAAACATATTTGGCACTACTTTTCTCTTTTAATAGTCTAAACCGGGCATTTAACCTAGTTAAATGGCCTAGTTATTTATTTCATAACATAACGCATAAGGACATATCTCGAATATATAACATCTGGATTTTGGGGCGTTACACCAATTGATAGAAGGTCAGACCGAGTATAAGATAGAATTGAATAGGTTAAACCGGCGAGTTAAATTGCGAACGTAGTTGTAGCAGCGTGCGCGAGTAGCCTGATGACACGAAACATTTATGTGTCGTGTCTGGGTAGGCGTCGAGCGATAAGTGATAAACGAATAGTGCGTTTTCGATTAGATTCCATATTAAACCCACCTGGCATGTTTCCACGAGAGTTTCCTAGCATGGTGAAACACCACGTTTGACCAGGTTAGTTTTGCCTCGTGAAGCGATGTCATGTGTATTATCACCACACAGATTACAATGAACACCAAGCGAACGATAGGCGATAGACTATACACGATAAACGATATGCGTCTAGGTGGTTAAGCGAATAAACAAAAAACGCTAGTGATGACGGCGATGATAAACGGATTACGATAATCGGCAGTTGTTGCGTTGCGATCGATGGAGGTATACACGATTTATGCGGTTCGATTTACGCTGTTTGATTTGATTGAATAACACTGCAGAGTTTACTAACATCGGGCTCCACATGGCCTTTTTCCACGAAAGTCCGCCGATATGACTAAAACACCTTGTTTTAGCCATATGAGTTTCATCTCTTGAAGCGAGGTCATGCGTGCTAACTGAACACAATTATCACTGATAACGGTATAGCGATAGATTGATACGCGGTAAACGACATAGGTTCACGTGATAAGCGATAGAGATTGCGAGATACACATGATAAGTGATTGCGATTAGTCGAGTTCGAGTCTTGTTTCGAATAAGCTTAACGTTACGTTACGTTGCGACGCATCACTGTGATCGAGGAGGGTAGAATAGGTCCTCATTCAACAATATCGTGAGCGTTTATGTACTTGATGAGATTCATTGCAATAGACTTACGACCAGTCTTGCGTTAATGCAATTGTCCTGCGAGGTAGACTCCCCAGAGTCCATCGATGAGGTGATTGCATTTCGTTTGCAGACTTACGACAAGTCTTGCGATGATGCGATTCAGTTGTTACGCCTTGCGATTGAGTGTAGTGTGTTGAAAATAATCACAATAGTATGATAGGTCTAATAACGTTCAACTCCACATGACACTTTCTTCACGGAACTTCGGTAGTATGATAAAGCACACCTTGCTTGACCCCTACTACTTAGATCCCGTGATTTGGTGTCATACTTCGTCGAAACGCTTATGGCACCTTAGAATTCACTACGATCTCCGTGCACTGACCCAAATAATCCCGTGTGCACCCGTGATTAGTTGTTCCTTGCACGTTTATCGTACATCGTTCCAAGAGTGTAGTGAGGGTAAAACACATTATTTCGTGACATAGTATATAGTATATAGTATGTGTGTGAATCTAGTCTAAGTGTGAGGACTAGAGTGTGAGAGAGAAAACGAAAACGAGAGTTAATGTTACACATAGTGGCAACATCGAGTAATAGAGTAGGTTCAAAACTTAGAAATTAACGTCGAAAATCGTATCATTACAACTTTATCCTACGCGTGCTAGATGCTTGATGCTGAAGACTTTTGCTGGAGCTGTTGTTGTTGTACTCAGGTTCGCGGTTCAATGCGGCAGTTGCGGGTGAAGTGACCGTAACGATTGCAGTTATTGCAATAGCGACAGTCAGTCCCAACTGGATGGTGATAGGTACACGAGTAACACTGAGGATGCGTTCCAGTGTAAGCTCGTTTTGGAAACATCGGAACTGCTTGAAGAGGTTTTGGTTGCAGCAGTTCGGTTGTTGATGAGTTTGGGCTTGAAGTCTTTCGTTTACGGCTGGGTTTGTCGGTGTCTTGCGAAGAGGTGTCATCGTTGGGGGATTCGTCTGAGGATTCGCTTGCAGAATCTTTGGCTGATTTGTCGGAAAATTCGTCGGCAGATTTGTCAGAAGAATCGGCAACAGATTCGTCCGAAGAATCGTTAGCAGATTCGTTAGAAGAATCGCCAGCAGATTTGTCAGAAGATTCGTCAGTAGATTCATCAGAAGAATCGTCAACATATTCTCCTGAAGGATTAATGGCGATTGCTTGATGAGCTTACTTGACAGGATTCTTTGAGAAGAACCCTTCCATGAGTCGTTTGTTGTTGATTTCTGCGGTTAAGTGGTAGGTTTCTTCGATGGTAGCAGGTCTTGCAGCTTCGACAAAATCACCAACACACTCAGGCAAGCCACGAATGTACTTCGCGATGGCTTTCTCTGGAGTGTTGACTTGGCTTGGGCAGATTATGCTAAGCTGTTTGAACCTTGCGGTGTAGCCAGCGTTGTCACTTTCGACTTGCTTGATTTTCCAGAATTCGTCTTCCAGCTTCTGAGTTTCGTAAGGAGGACAGTACTCTTTCTTCATGAGCTCTTTCAGCTCATCCCAAGAGAGAGCGTAAGCTGCGGAGATCCCACGTTTGTTACGTTCGGCGGTCCACCAGTCGAATGCTCGTGATTGAAATACTCCGGTGGCGCAAGTAGTACGGAAACTATCGGGACACCCACTTTGACGAAGGGTAACTTCGATAGAATCGAACCACTGGAGTAGTTGAATCATACCTCCTTCACCCGTGAATTCCATCGGGTCACAGGCTTTGAAGTGTTTGTAAAGAAAAGCAGGTTGCGGCGCCTCCGTCTTGGAGTCTTCCGAGGCTCGAGAGTTGCTGAGAGAGTGCACTTGAGCGGCAATTCGAGGAATAAGCTTTACCACTTCTTTGGTCACAAGTGATGCAATCCTCTTATTGGCACTTCGTTTGGCTCTCCTCCTAGCTACTCGTCTCGAGGTAGAGTTGTTGGAAGGCATCTAGACAGGAAGAGACTTGGAGTGAGATTCGATCATAATGATTTTTGAGTTTTGCGATGCGATTGAGCGCGTTCAAAACTTGATGCGATAGTATAGTAGTAATACGAATCACATAGGAGCCACATAGGAAACACGAAATTCCTAAGTTCTCTCACAATGACTTGTTTGTTTATACGTATATATATATTTATATAGATGTAATTTGTAATCATACACATACAGGTCGATTTAGAATATGCGAGGACGCGTTGAGGTGAGATAACGAGAGCGAAGGCGATAGATTATGCATTAGTTTTGTTGCGAACATTCGGGTTACGTTTTAGATTGTGATGGCTGTGCGAATTGTGCGTTTATAAAGCAGGGAGTGAAAATTGTTAAATCGAGAAATTGATAAAGCGTAAAGTTTCAAATCGTAAAGAAGTTCTAACTATTGGTAAGATCGGCGGTTCGTATGATAGAGTGCCTTGGGTGTTTAGGCGTCGACTACCCAAGGTAATCCAACTATATTTAACAAGTTCGTGCACGCGCGTTGACCTAGAAGACTCCATGCTTCCACTGGGATGCAGCTTATGGCATTCGTCTCCCTAGTCATCACGTGGCTCGAGTTATCATGATAGTCGAGTCCTTGGTGAGAGCTTTTGGAAACCAATTTAGAGAGTGGAACGGCTTATTAAGGTACGAGTTTCACCCCTGACTTAACAGCTCCGCTCCTAAGTGTGGTTATACTCTTCGAATAAATTCGCGAGCTCCACTAGATTTCGAAATGGAGACCTTCGTCGAGATGTGGATGTCACTCCTAACTCGATGAAAGGTTCTCGTGTTAGAAAAATGCGCTGAGTGAGCAATCCTATCGAGAGTTCTTGGTTTTCACACCTGATCTCGACTGGATCGCTTGGTTTTGTTATGCGAGCATTTTCGAAAACATGTGTATTGTGTCGGCCTTAGGAAAGGCTAAGTAGTATTTCAGCCTTAGGAAAGGCTTCTTCGTGTGAAGTTGTAGTATGCGGTGTTCACACAAAGTTGTAGCTTTAGCAATTTCGATCGAGAGTATCAAGTAAGCCCAATGCAAGCCCTACTGGGTTCGCACGAGTCGGCCTGTTGGTACTTAGACTATAGACTAGGTCAATTTCTAAGACGTCGACCCGGACTAGGTCGAGTCACCAAAATTTACCTAATTCCCTATAGTTATGGCTGTGATACCAATCTGTCACACCCCAACCGATGGCGGAATCATCGGGGCGTGGCACTAGGCGAATCAGATTGCTCAAGAGAATCCATAACAACTATATTGCGATAATATTTAATACATTCGTTATCCCATACTAACAAATAATACAATCACGTAAGTTATCACATATTTCTTGTCCTCTCGAACAATACAAATCCGACAACCTAGATTTTAGTTGAGTTTCTAGACTTCCTAGCTTGATTTGATATAGTCTGCGATCTAACCTGCAACATACGTTAAAATATTTTTCAATACAAAAGTATTGGCGAGTATACAGGTTTGATAAGTATAGCATAATAGATAAAAGTGTAGCGAATTTCCATATGCATAAACGTAACACTTGACATATACACTCACAAGCTGATACTACCAACTAAGTCCTCGATGCTCGAATATGCGATGGCAAACTAGACCCCGTCGGGCGCAATAGTACTATACTAGTCATGGTGGGACGTCGCGAGTACAAGCCCTAGCACATATGCAACTAGCATCACGTATATCTATGCATAACAGTCATTCGCAAGTGACAATTCGATTGATTGAATAATTCGTTCGATAAGTTTGATTTGTTAGAAACGTATGTTACACCCAAAATACGATTAAAAAGGGGTCAAGTATACTCACAGTGCGTAATCGACAAGTAAACACAACTTGGTTTGGATTGATTGAGAGTACGTCTGAGTTATCCTGGTTACAGATCGTTAAACGGTGAATAGCGCGTTAAATGGTGGCGAAGGGACCACGGGTTGGTTCGGACATTGATGCTTGGGCCCGTTCGGTCAGCTGGACATGTTGTCCGGTCGGCTAACATGCTAGCCGATCGGTTGGCATGATGTCCGATCGGTTGGCATGCTAGCCGATCGGTTTGCATGTTGTCCGATCGGTTTACATGCTAGCCGATCGGTTAACACCTTGTCCGTTCGATTGGTTGAATCTTGTTTGCTGTCCGATCGGACAGCAGTCCGATCGGACGGCATTTCGTTCCATCGTCCTGATCGTGTCACACTTGATGGGTTTTTGGAAAGATTTCAGGTGATTTGACTGAGATGGGGTGTGTTTGCGTTAAACTACTGAAACCCAATCAAATCCGACCCGTTCTAACGGCCGGGAACCACCCCGTTCCATCAGATCTGGCCGTTCTTGATGGCCTTTCCTGTGTTTAACCCGAAAACACACACTCTTTGATTAGAAAACATAGATTTAGACTTGGTTTATGTGAAAATGTATGGAAATCACTCAGATCTGAGTCGTTCTTGCATGGGATGACATCACCCTTGAAGTTTATAAGAACTTCATGGTGACATCACCTTAGAAAGACCAAAATCCAGAGATTCCATGGTTAAAAGTGAAGATTTAACGGGTAGAAAGGTGTAGAATTGGTTATAGATCAAGGAAGTACAAGGTTTGAGTTGAAAACTTACAAGCATCGCGAGAAAACGGGAGATAAAGGGGTTGGAACGTCTGGTTGAACAGCAACAGTCACAGAATGTGTGCTTGATGTGACAATGGGGTATTTATAGGCAAAGATGGAAGGAAGGAAGTGCAGGTCTGTCCGATCGGATGGCTGTCCGATCGGCTGGCCTTATCCGATCGGCTGGCCTAGCCGTTCGGCTGGCCTGTCCGATCGGTTGGCCCAGCCGTTCGGCTGGCCATCCGTACGGAGGCCTTTCGATCCTCGTTTTCGGTGCGTTGCGATAGTTGAGCCACATTTCCTTATATTTATATTAATATATATTATAATTAATCACCAAAGGGTCGTATATACGTATTCATACTTCACAGTTTCGATAAAATAAACGGGTTTCGATTCGAGTATGCGATTATTAGTGACGCTTCACGGCCATCAAGGAGGGTAGTATAGGTCCTTCTTCGATGTCATCGTGAACGTTATTGTGTGTTGTGCCACAATGACTGACGGGGTACCGTTCACTCGTATTGTCATCATCGTCACGACGACTGGAGCTATAGCACTCACCCGAGAGTCTTTGTTAGCGTTAATTGTATGCGTTTCGACACATCACAGCCACTGAGGAGGGTAGAATAGGTCCTCACTCAATCCCTCCGTGAGTGTTAGTGTTTGTGATAATAGTGTAGTATAGTGTTATTGTATTTCGAAAATATGCGATTATCCTTCGAATAGCGATATATGCGATATAGTTACATTATGATCCGAATCTCTGGTGCTAGGCGTAACGAGTATATCGAGTAGTAACAACGCACAAAAGTGCGGGTTGTTACAGCAACTATTTTCGCTATAACAACATTAAACATATTTATGACTAGGCTTATCTACATAAATGTAACGAGACAACAAGTCGCGTACCTTCCAAGCATTCCTTTCAGGCGCGTGTCCGCTCCGGCTTGTCCGCTTGAAGACTCGGCTCCTTTTCCTATAGAGTTCAATCAACACTTCGTTTAGAACTTCAATCATGTCTTATAACGCGTAATTCATCTTATCATTTAAATATGCGTTTCGTTCGAAATCGCCATATCTAGCTTTCTTTTAGGCATTTCAACAAACACCTAAAGGGCATAATTTCACTAAATCAACAATCAAGTTCATGACTACTTATTTAGCCAAGATTATCACCTTTTACTAGTCAATCATCTAATTTATTGTACAATATCAAGATTAACTTCATAGAGTTCAAATAACACTAGTTTACTAATCATGATTCTAGTGTTCATCATTTTTCTACAAAACCCACTACACACACATGGTGGATGATCAAGAATTTCATAGTTTAATCATTAATTCAACAAGATAATGACTAGGGTTTACCCCTAGACATGCTTTTATTCCAATTTCATCCAGACAATGATCATGCAAGCTCTAATTTCGATTCTCATGTGTTCATCTAGAATTCAAGATGAAATCAAACAACGAAATTTTACATACCTTATGATCCCTTTACTGTGGTGATCATTAATCTATGATTGGATTTCGATTTGGGCTCGATTTGCCCTTCCAATTTGTTGATTTTGTGCTTGTTAGGGTTTGGTGGAGAACTTCTTGGTCGCCCCCTGTGTTTAGTCGAACCAGAGCACACACTTAGTGTGTGTTTTGGTTTTTGTTGTTTTAATTTAATAAAAAGCATTTTCGGTTTTGTCACTTTTGGCCCCTCAATTTTTTCTCAAATTCTATATATTGTGATTTAGCCAAGCTTCCCTTATTATTACTTGGCTTGTGATTAACTAGGTTATTTATTCCTAGTCACTTTATCTAGGTTATAACCGACATTTGATTTATAATATAAAAAATTATATTTTCGGGGTGTTACAGTCAGGTCTTCTAGGATCTCTCCTAACAACCAGCTGTACCAAAAACTTGACATGACCAAATGACAGCACAGCTCCACGGTAGTCATTTAGCTGGTGTTCTCGAACAAAGTTCCTCAGTAATGCCTGTAAAGGAAAATTCTTTCTTTAGTTATTCATTCAAAACAGCATGCATATACTTTAAGTAATAACAGATAGATCCAACATTATAACTAAAATCAACCATATTAAAAGTAGATATGTAAATACCAAGTTGTGTGTCTCTAAAACATGGTATTAAAACTGTTTTTTATAATGTGGATGCTTTCTACGGTGTTGGTGATTGGTACGGCTGCAGTGATGTTTAGTCTCCCCGTGAAGTCCAATCTCGTCTTTGTTAAAAACCTTCACAGTGAAGTTAAAGTTGTCTTCAGGAGTACTTCCCATCCATTGAAATAGCAGTTGGCAGCTTTCCTCAATGTCATTTTCGAAGCCAAAAGTTGTCCATCCTAGTCCCATAAAACCAGCAGCCAATCCATTTTTGTTTTCAGGAGAGAAAACATAATACACATCAACTTTACTACTCTGCTTTGGTCCTTGTACTTTTGCAACCAAGTTATCAATTTTTAATCTCCTCTCCGACAACAGCTTCAGCAAATCGTGTGGTAAATGCTATAATTTTCATACATTTCAGAAATGTCATATTAGATTTTATATATGATACAAAATATAAATTAGAAGTTTTTCTAACAGTCCAAAAGATACACTGGCAATATATAAAAATAAGGTAGCAATTTTTAACCTGCTTGCAGTATGTTTCTTCTTCAGCCTGTATCAAGCAACCATGAACATAATCTCTGTTCGAGCCATCATTTTTAATCTCCAATCCTTCATTGTTCAAAACATTTATCTCAAATTTTTCTTCCTTCAATGTTTTTAAACATAGCTTGTCTATGTTGTTATTTCTATAAGTTTTAACAAACCGAGTCCATTCTGGCTCATTTATCCTCTTACTTTTATGACCGATGCTCTGTACTGCAATCTTATACTTAAAACCCGTATAATCAACCAACTTTATTACTTCACACTTTCTTGGTAATTGGTTACTCATTATCCTTGGAAGTACCTATGTATATAAAATACACAACATTTAATATATCTTTAATTTTATAAATACAGTTTTTAGCATACAATTGTGATTTGAGCTAATTTGTTCTAAGAATATAGCTTACCAATCCCTCATTTAGGTCTGTCAATTCAGAGACATTGATAATTATCATAAACTCCATCTGAAAGTAAAAAATACAATAACAATTAAATACTAAAACATAAAATCAATTGTATCTGAAAAGCATTATTTTTAAGGTATAAAAAAATATCCAACACTCTGTAGGACCAAACTTATATGTTGTGTACTTCTATATGGTCCCTACAACCAACAATATGAATCTAACACTGTGTAAGATCAAATTTATATTCTTGTATAATAAAAAAGTATTATATGGCAATAAAGTTTTCAAATATCCATGTTTGTGTCAACTTCAAACTTCAGTTTTTTTCAGCAGCCAAGGCTATATTCACTTTCAAATCAGACATATGATTACTATAAACTGATTGCAGAATATTTTATCAAAATTAGTATTGATAGAACAAATTTATCAACACTACATGGCAGTTCATACAATAATTCTAAAACCATTCGTAAAATATACAACCAAATATTTATGAAACGATAATATTTCAGATTGTTATTTAGATGGAATGAATCAAAATGTAACTAAATAGGTTGATATAAATCTTATTATAAAATAAAGAAAACAAGTTCATATAAGTTTATCTATTTTAACATCAGTAGATTATGATTTTGATGTTTATATAATTTGAAATGAGGAAACTGAAAGGAACATGTCAAAGCATACCTGTAAAATACACAAGAGAACAAAAAAAATATCTGATCTAAAACTTTAAACTTCTGATCGTCAAGTCTGAAGAAGAAGAAGAAACTGTAGATTTTTTTCGCCGGAGAAGAAGAGGTAAGATTGTATTGGGATTGTTGAAAGTAAGATATTTATCTATTAACTTGTAATTGTTTATTTATTTAACTTATAATAATCTTTAATATCGGGATTTAAAAACTATTTTTAATTATATAAATATATGAATTAATAGATAAGTTTTTCTTATTTAACATTAATTTTATAGTCAAGCAGTGGTTGCTGCTGTGCAAAAATTGCCCCGTTTTAATGTAAAAGGGGGTAAAGTATAAATTTTACAAAACTTAATTTCAACCAACCAGTGTAAATGTAACATCTGTATTAACTCCATTTAATATATTTTTCATCTCCATTATTGAATATAAGCTCCAGAAAACATATTCGGAAGTTTTCTCAAATAACTTTCTTATCAAAATCGGTAAGGTTCTATTGCATAATATAGATTACACGCTATAAAACCAAGTATTGTTTCTTTGAATTTATTGTTTGTATTATAAATGTTAGATTAATCATTATTTGATGTTATGAGTATGTATTTGTCACTGACGGCGTTTCATATTTTTTGTTGAAGCAAATAATAGTTGCTGTAATCCAGTGTATTTTTATTGATTAAGTACTGCATTAACTTAAATGAAGTTACTGATAGCATTCTCTATCACAATTTGTGCATGCATCTTCGTGATGTTGTCTTCTACATTACGATTGATAAATCAACCATATAATTTTTGGTTGATGCTCATTTGCTTAACTGTTGTGAGAGATGATGATTTTTGTTTTGTGCTTTATTTTTATAATACCTTAAGTGTGTGATTATACAAATAGTCCGGTTAATATTTGGTACTTTTGTTTTTTAAGTGCTGATTTAGTTTAAGGGATATTAGTGATGTCTATTTTATAATGTTGTTTGTCTATGACTTTTGTTGGATGATGTTCATCTTTATAACTTGTAAGTTTAAATTGTTTATTGCAGATATGAATCTATCCAATCAAACACCATCCTTTTTACAATTCCTTAATGAAGATGATTTTATATTTTTTGGTATGTTTTTTAACTTTCTTGCTACTATTAGGATTCTACGTTAATTTTTGATGTAAGATGTTTGTTAACTACTGTCGCAGAATATACCACTTGATTTTGAAACTCTGTTGTGGGGCAAGGAGGTCCCGTACGGTCGAATTGTAGAGTTACTTGATGGTGATAAATCATGGTTAGTACGAGTAAGGAAGAGAGATGATCATTGTATATTTACGGATGGATGGACAAAGTTTGTTAGATATTGTTGTTTGAAAACGAAAGATGCTGTACTGGTGAAAGCTATTGGACGTTTGTCATTCGTTGTCTCATGTTTTAAAGAAAATGTCTACGAGAACTCGTACATTTCAGCAAATATTAGACCTGAACTTGGCATGACTGTAAGTAACGATATATTATTTTGTTACTTACTATAAACATTTTTTGCTAGCTCAACAACTTGCTAACATCTGTTTGCCCTTTTAACGTATGTTTCCCTATAATCTTAACATTTGTTGACTAACCTTTTTAACTTCTGTTGACTAAGTCTTTTAACCTCGGTTGACTAACATCTAATATTTAAGATCTGTCCACGTTGCAACCTCTGCTGGACATAATGGATTACAGTTGTTACGATCCCTCTGTTGGATAGCAACAGAGGTATGTAATAGTTGATAGCCAAACAGTGGTTAGGTTCTGTCTAAATACTGTAACTACTGTTGACTAACCCTGTTGAGTAATTCTCATTTTAACTTTTGTTGACTAATCCATTGTAACTTCTGTTGCTCATTAGTTTATATCAAATTTGTAAGTCTACGCTAAATATTCCTTTGCTTCTTCTATAGCTAATTGCTGACAAATTTTGGAAACAATTCTATGGTAAAAATTACGAGTATGGGATAGCAACTATCTATGTTGGCGAAAGGTTTTGGAATGTGATGATGAAAAGATGGATGCGGATTTACTGATGGATGGTTAAAATTAATTGAAGAAGTTACCATAGCAGTTGAATCTTGGTTGGTTTTCACCATGATTGCATCTAAAACATTTAAGCTTTTTGTTTTCCATTCCGAGACTGGAACTAAGGTTTCCTTCAAGAAAGCTGATGTTGTTGTTTTGGATGATTCAGTTTATAGAGATGATGGGTTTGATTTACTGGCTGCGGTATAAAATTTTGATGATAAAATACATCGTTTGATAACATGATGGTGATAAGTAACTTTTATTATATTATTCTAATAACTTTTGAAATCTCATTTTGTAGGTTAAACACAAACAGGTTCTGGATTCCGGGGAAGTTGCTTTAGATGATGAGGATACTGGAGCTTCGGTTGGTAATTCTAAGCAGTTTACGAGTTTTGAGGATATCTTTAATGTATATATACACACATGTAATATTTATATATTATTATGATTTAAAATATGGTTTCTTATATATGATCCTTCTTATAAATATAGTTTGCTGATGATGGGCTATTTGATTCAAAGATTGCGTGTCTGGTTGATGAGTCAGATGTTAAAAATGCTGTAAATTTATAATTTCCTACGAATATATTTTTTTGTATAATACGTATAAGAAGGTTTTTTTAAATTTTGTTGTAGCCTGAAGATTATTCTGTAAAAATAGCTGATGATGTTAACGATCTTCAACTACAGTCTAAAGATTTTCCTGTTCGTGACATTTCTGCCTCTTCAAGTGTTGTATCTAATGTAAGCGTTTATTAGTTTTATACTGTCTATTTTATTATTGTCTCAATATATTGATATTCTTCTGTATGATTGAGTCTTAAACTTCAAAGCTGAGTTGAGAAGATAGTTTGTGTTGATAAAGAAAGTTATAAAATTCTAAGAATTTAGAGTTGTTATATTCTAAATTAATTTACTTAGGTTGAAAAGATGCACAAACTTCGTGGCAAGACAATTGTAGAGGATAACCAAGTTGTTGATAGACCGTGTAAAGTTCAAAATGTTCGTTTAGTATCATCCACTTTAGAATCAGTCTTACACTTCACCACACAGGCTGAAGATAGACTTGTAAGCTTTTGCAGTCGTTGCTTTGTTTCGTTATTTCAACAATTTCAGTTATATATCAATATTTTATAAAATTCACTATTCGATTTTCTGTTTTTTAGCATCTGCCATCAGATGTATCTTCTGCGTTGGATCTGCATGCTGATAATCCTAAGCCTATCAAGATCCAGAATCTCAAATGTGAAGTCCAGGAACTGTTTATAACATCTCAAAAAACCAATACTGGATTCAACTACGTTGTTGTTGGATGGTCTTCTTATCTGAGATCTTGCAATATTGCTTTTGGTGATGAACTTTCGTTAGAGTTTCACAAGTCTACTCAATTGCTGAAGTTACAAAAGTTGTGCATACCATGACAAAGATAAAGTCCTCTAAGTTTCTTGTCATGATTGTTTGTGGTTATACATTTGGTTTGTCGGTGGTACAAATTTTGCTTCTTAGACATGTTTTATATTGGGTTAAGTCTATAAACAGGTTTCATTGTCAATGGGTGGGTGCTACTTTTTTTTGGTGGATAGGACAATGGAAATACTCATATGTATCTTATATATTAACTGATGATGCATGTCTATAGTTGTCTTTTAGCTATAATAGATAACACGTTTTGGTACAATATCTATACACATATCTATATGTTCTATCAATATGTGTTATGCATGGTTTTCTAAGAAACGACCCGTGTTTCCACACGGGTAGGGGTGCAAACGAGCCGAGCCCGAGCTCGACCAGGCTCGAGATCGAGCTCGTTTAACATATTAAAGCTCGAGCTAGGCTCGGGCTCGACTCGTTTAGTATTTATTAATTAATTTATGTTAATTATAATTATTATTATACATATAATTAAGTTAATTTTTTTATATTTATATAAATGGTAATTATTATTATATACTTATATGTTTAATATATTAATAAAAAATACATAAACAGAAAGCTTGATTAGGCTCGCGAGCCGGCTCGAGCTCGATAAGCGAAGCTCGAGCTCGGGCTCGGGCTCGTTTACTAAACGAGCTTGTTTTTTAGGCTCGAGCTCGTTTAAGCTCGGCTCGTTCTAGCTTTTTTCGAGCCGAGCTCGAGTAGCTCGGCTCGTTTGCACCCCTACACACGGGTCTTACCGCTAGTACTATATAATAAAAGAAACCATTTATGGACACTTGTCATCATATTAGGCCATGTATTATAGATAATTATTATTTTAGTTTAATCTCTTCTACTTAATTATAGATAACCCCCTAATAAATATTATTTAGTTTAATATAATATAATATAGATAATTATTATTTAGTTTAGAGTAAATTGCCAAAATCGTCCCTGAGGTTTGGGTATGGTTGTCATTTTCATCCAAAACATTTTTTTTGTTTCATATAGTCCTTCACTTTTGGGATTTTTTGCAAATTTTATCCAAATGTCTGACTTTTTTTTTGTTGCCAAAATCGACCCTGAGATTTGAGATTTTTTTGCCATTTTCGTCCAAATATTTGATAGAAAAAATAAAGCAAATTAGATGTTTGGATGAATGTGGCAAAAAATCCCAAAAGTGAATGACTATATAGTACAAAAAAGTTGTTTTGGATAAAAATGACAAACATGCCCAAACCTCAGGGATGATTCTGGCAATTTACTCTTTAGTTTAATCTCTTCTAATTAATTATTGATAACTCTCCTACTAAATATTATTTTGTTTAATCTTTTCTACTTAACTATAGATAATTATTATTTAGTTTAAATCTAATGTATAGTTCTCATTTATAATATTAATATTTACTTTATATATAAAATTAGATTTATTACGGGTTTTTTTAAATATAATTTATATTTTATCATTCAAATGACTGCTTATTTACTTCTTGAGTAACATGTTTGACCACAATATTTTCTTTTCAATAATCATCTCCGCAATCACTATATCTATCGCGTACCGAGTATATCCATTAGTTTTTTTTAATATAATTTTCTTATTATTTGGTATATAAAATCATATTTATTCAAGCCATGTAATTCACAAGGGTTTTTTTAGATATAACGTTTTTTATTATTTGGTAAACAATATTACATTTATTCAACCCGTGGTTTTAAAGATATAATTTTTTTTATTTGGTATATAAAATTACATTTATTCTACCCGTACAATATGGTTCTTATAGATATATCTTTTTATTATTTAATATATAAAATTACATTTGTTTAACACGTGCAATAAAGTAGGTTTTTAAAGATATATTGTTTTATTATTTAGTATATAAAATTTATTTATTCAACCCGTGTAATAAACGGGGTTATATCCTAGTATACTAATAAATGAAAATCTTTTTGTACAAGTGTCAGTCTCTGTTGCCTCATCCCTTTTAATAATAGTATTACACATTAATTATTATACACAAAATATAATATAATATTAATTAATATAGTTAGAGATAAACGTAAAAATTCAAATTTAATTAATAATTATCTATAACAAATATAAATGTATCAAATAATATAATAAGTAGAATATTATTTAATATAGTTAGAGACCAAATGTATAATTTCAAATTTAATTAATAGTAAATTAATTTTTGAGTCCATATGTTTTAGTGGTTTTAAGGTACAGTTTTACATTAAAATGGCTACAAATTACTTTTATTCATCAGAGATTTTGTAACTTTTTCAGTTGTTAAGAAGGTACAGTTTCACATTAAATCGGCTACAAAAATACTTTTATTCATCAGATATTTTGTAACTTTTTCAGTTGTAGTATCGTTAATTCCCGTTTTAATTTAAGGGAATCACATTAATTCCCTTGAAAGCCACCTGCCCCGTGCAAGTTGCGTATTACTCGATCACATTTGTTAGCAGGGTATTACTAGGGTCTTATGAGTTTTTCGTTAATGGGTTCTCATGGTTACCCAAAATAAATTTTTATACTTGTAAATTTACCATATTGATTTTTTATAATTTTTTTCTTGCAGTGCTTTTGAGAAATCACTTCGAGCCCGATTGATTAAGGTGAAACATAATTCGTGATTTTCAATTTGATTGCTTTTTAGATGTATGGTTATATCCAACAGGCCTTTCTCTGTGTTACAGATGAACCCGGACACTGGTTATGACTGCTTAAGAAGTTTCGGTTCTCTTTTCTATGAGGATATTCCAATATGAGCGGTAATAAATTGTTTTTGTATATTATTTGCTACATATTTCTTCATGGCTTTATCAGAATGATTATTTATGTTAGCAACCTTCAGGGAACGACAATAAAATTTCAGAGAACAACTAATGGACATCTTGTTACTGAGAGTGAGTCTCTCACCATATTTAGTGCTTAACATATATTCATATCTGTTGATTGGAGCTGTCAATTATCAACATTAGCTGGTCAAGTCTGGCAGAATTGTTAATCGGTCGGGTTAGGTTTGATCCCAAACACTTTTTGTCCAGAATCTTTATAAATAGACCCGTTCATAAGTAAATGACATGTTTGACCCGTTGACAATGCTTTGATCGCGGTAGTAACTTGCAGACTTTTGTTTTCTCCAATCATTACAATATTACATGCATATTTCTCAACCGTCATCCTTTTCTCAGTTTCCTCATGCAACCAATGTTATAAACTTATAAACCCTATCCGCTATGTAAATGGACGGTTTTTAATTCCTTTGTTTTTCTTGTATACAGTTGAAGGCAATTGGATTGGTGCAGTTCATAGCATGGATTTATGTAGTAAGTGTTTATAAATGTGACTATTTGGGCTTATATTGCATCTCAAACGGGTCATATTATAAAAATAGAACATTTTAAACAAGTTAAATGGGTCTAAAATAGCCCAAAGTATATTTTAAATCCATACAACCTCTTAAATCCCATGATTAAAAAAGTACATTAGTACTGTGTGTTGATCCATACCCAGATTTTTGACCCTACTATATAAATGTTCTAAAAATTAGGGGTGTGTAAGGTTCAGTTCGGTTTTTGGGTAAAACCAAAACCGTAACCGAAAGTTCGGTTTTTGGTTTTTAAAAACCGTTCGGTTTCGGGTATTTCGGTTTTAGTAACGGTTCGGTTTTTCGGGTTTTTCTGTTTTTGAAGCAAATTGTGTAAGATTCAAAACTTAAAAGTATAATTCAAGAATCTTTCTTAAAAGTTTACTTTTTATGTAGTCATTCTATGTAGTTGATAGGAGTAAATTAATGGTGACGAGGGAAATGAGATCCATAGTTTTTGAAGGGGTTTGCTTTGTGAGGGATTGAATCCTATGAAATTAGAGATACGATTGAATGTTGCGGTTGATTTTTTTTAGTTTTAAAGTATATATATTTTTAGCATATGAAATTTGAAGATTTAATATCTAGATTATCAATTCTAATATTTGAAATCATGGATATCTTGCTAATTCTGGTGTTTGATCATGTCTTTGAATGCAGATTTGATGCAAAAACCATGTTAGAAAGATTAAGAAACTTCAACTTAGCATTCGTTGGCGATTCTATTGGAAGAAATCGATTGGAATCCCTTTGTGTTTGTTATCGTGGTTGCTTACAAATCTTAAATATATGAAGTTAGTGATACTGGTCTTGATATGATGTTTTCTCATATGGTCATAAGTTTGTATATATGCGAAATGAAAGATATACTTATAGTTATCCATGATATGCTTATTAACAGGCTACACAACCAGAAGTCATAGCACAAGAAAAGGCCTTGAAAGCAGCCATGGTTGAAGGCTGATGTTGCTAGAGAGGTATGGAAGAGTGCTTATTTTGTTGGAGTTTATAGTTTTTCCCAATATAGTAATCCGGCTTGACATGTTTAACCAAGCTATCTAAATGACTTTATTATGTTCTTTAATGCTTATTCTTTAATATTTGTGGAAAGTGTTTCTGGATCAGTACAATAGTTTGTTCTTTGCTTCTCAGTTGGTGTATATTATTACTAATGTGTTGGAATCTTTAACTTTGTATGGTATCATCTTATCGCAGGAAAGAGGCCAATGAAGATGATAATGAAAGCGTATCCTACACATGAATTGATATAAATTGAGTGTCCTATAAGTAGTTACCAATCAGGTTCATTTAGACACCTTCATTAACTTTTCTTTTCAACGGGTCAACACACATATATTTGGGCATGGGTTGAGTTTTTATTTTTGGAAAAATTCTGGATAGTCTATTTAAGTAATTAGAATAAGAATATGGTTTATTGGTTCATTAAGAATATTTTTTAGAAATATCATTATAAGTTTGTTTTTGACATGACTTGAAACATGGTATTGATCAAGAGACTGCTGGTGTAGTAATGGCTAGATTAACCTCATTTAAAATGAAGAGTGATGTTTAGAAATATCATTGTAAGTTTGTGCAGTGTGTCTTTGTTTGAATGTTTCATGTATCTATTCTTCAACTTATAGATTCTTATTTAATTCAGGAAACATTTGATGCTGGGAAAGTGGAACTTTTTAAGCTGGTAGCTTTTGTCCGTGAGAAAATACACAAAGGTGATAGTATATGTTAGTTTCGGAAATCAAGTTTTTGGCATAGGAATGTGATTGTAGACCATTAATACTAAATAAAAACTCATAGACTTAGGCATGATTGGTGTATACTTTTATTGTTACAATGAAATTGGAACTTTGTGTTTTTCAACCAGGTGTGGACAACAATCACACAGTTAGCTCATCACTGCACTAATGTTTACATTTTGAGCAATCACAGGACCATAAAAGTGTGTTATAGGTTATAGAAATAGCTTGAAAAGAAACGCGTTAACACGGCTTTTAGTATTTGGCACCCGCCGTTTCATAGATGGATAAATATAATTCTAAAGAGTATAAATACCCTCGAACATCATCATTTGTGTTAATGAAGTTTTATGTATTTTTCGTACCCACATTTTACAAATATGTGTTGTACAGTGTGTGCGTTTTTTGTGTCATGTTTTATAATAAAGAGTGATTCTTGATTCAGCAGTTGATGTCAAGAGCTGATGCTCTTTGATTCTAGGTAGTTTATTACTTCCCTATTTTGACCGTGTATCGAATGTAGGTTTAACGAATTTGGTGTTCATGGTGGACCAATAACAAAAACCCTCGCGCCTAAGCTTAGTAAGTTGTAAAGTATGTAACAACACATATCGGCTTCAAGTACCAGAATTTGAGGTAAAAAACAGATTTTTCTTTTCTTCAAGTAGGATGATTGTCATGTTTGTTTAACATAGGCCCTGCTTAATTTAAGTCTTACTGATACTGATAAGCCTGATTACTGGAGTTATAGCCCTGAAGGGTATGTTTAACATTAATCGGTGAGTCTTAATAAAAGAAAAAACAAAACAAAATACATATAATTTCCTAAAACACGTTGTTTATAATATGTTTATGAATTTTGTTAGTTGAAAATTCAAGTAAAAGCATAATATAATATAATTTAAAAACAAACAATATAACATTTTGTATGGGTTGCATGTAGAATTAGCCAAACTCAAGTTGATACATTCTCATGAGCAGACTTCTACACAAAGGTTAGTTATGCTACATGCTACCCCTACAATTGTGAAACAAGTTCCCATTTGACTTTTGAGGTAATACTTATCACTTTTGCACTTTATATATGACAAAACCAATTATTTGAAAAAAAAAATCTTCTTTGAAGAACACAATTTCTTTTTATTAATAAAGGTGATAGATTCGCTAAAGACAGACTCATGCTTAATATAGAGAAATTCCATGAACGAATTCCATCTATACCTTCTTAGCTAAAAAGATGTTCGTATGTATCACATCTGAATATTTTCACCATTTCTTACTTAACTACAGTCGTTCTCAAGATCCGTTCAATATGGTGATACCACATAAATTTAAGGAGATCTACAATTTTGCATTCGACTGGGCAAAGGAGAGGGATGTAGCTAACTTATTCCATTTTGGTGAGTTAGTTAACGGGTCAAATATCTATGATAATTTGGGATAAAAGATAGTATTGCAAGATGGTGAACCGTGAACCCCATTTAAAAAAGGTAAGCGACTTGGGCTTTTGAGCAACAAGGTGGGTTAAAATGGGTTAGGTGTAACATAGGTTAAGCAACTTGGGCTTTTGAGCAAAAAAAAATTGTCTTGCGTGAATACTTGAATGAGATGAATGTACAATATGGTTTACAATTATGTGCAACACTTAATTTGTTTAACATATTTTCACATAATTAAAGTTATTCCTTAATTTATTGAATTTCTTAATTTATCCGTAAGTAAATTTACAATGCAGACAATTCTATGAATCTCGGTTCACTTACAATGTTCTTACGCATTTGTTATCTACATTATGGGTTATTATTTATTTATTTATTTATTTATTTATATTTTTGCAGTTTGCATCGGTCCTCCGGTTGATGTTGTAGTGATGAAGTATTCTACAAGAATGGAGGGCCGCTTTCAACTCATCTAAGGTTTTATGTGTGCCCGTTTGATATAAAGCACAACCCATTTCATTCATTAATATGACTTTGTATTTTTTTTATGCACTTTAGATTTATATAATTTAAAATGATTTGGCAATATTCTAATAGGGATTCGATCTGTTATTACCTCAAATTTTATTTAACTTGTGATGGATACTTGATGATATGATGGTTATCAATGATTAGATGTATGGGGCATGCCAGTTTGGTAGTACCTTTTTATATGAAAATAAAAGAGTAAAACGTTGGGAGACCAATTGAGCACTTTCTTAGCTTTTGATGTGTTTCTTTACGCTCTTCGTCTAGCCTTGGCTATGAGATCCTGTGATTTGAGAATTTCCCGCTGACAAAGGTCAAAGACATGGTCCGCAACAAGCAAATTCTATTGTTAAATCATGTTGGTAATCATATTAAAGTACCAGATTCATTGACAAAAACCATGAAGCGCGGCGCAACGCGTGCGGGAATATATCTTAACTACGTGTTAGGATTAAACTGATTTCGGGTTAAGACAGGTTCGGAGCAAAATGAGTTCAGTTCAATTAAATAATTATTAATTAAGTTCGGGTCAATATGGGTTTGGAACAAAATAAGTTCGGGTCAAACGGGTGTTTTTTTTTTTGAAAAAAAAAGACCAAAAAAAACTTTAAAGTTTGGAAACTTTTTTTGAGCACCTATCTTTTTGTATGATAATTTTGTCGAAGAAATGGGTTTTGAGAAACAGTTTGATGTTATAGATTACTAAACTCTTCTTCACTAACTTTGATATAAGGGATATCTGTTTAAGAACTTCTATGGTTTAAAAGTTACCTGTTTGGATTCTTATTGCCTGAAACCTAATCTTAAATTTAACCCAAATTGACTTGAAATGTTATATGCTTAATTACAATTCTAACAATATAAAGTTCCTAAGAAATTTAATATATTACTTATGATATATTTTTAGATTATATAGTATATTAATATCTTGATTCTTGATACCGGTAAAGAGATATGAGATCATTTTCGAGTAATCTGCCGGGCATCACCTAATATCAAACCCTTAGAATTTCCTATACCCCAGCCAATCTTTCTCCTTGGGTTCGGAGTTTTTAAGCCATCCAAGTAATCATAAAACTATTTTTTTCAGATTCGGCATTAGGTGATTGCTACTCTCATTTTATATAATGGAGAAGAAGGCATTCACTAAACTTTTTAGCAAATTTACACAGTCTAGATTGACGTCTACCACTCTTCCAACTCCTCAAGGATTCTGAGAAAGTTAGCAAGAAAGAGACTTAGCTCCTATCTCTATGAATTCAAAGCAGTTTTTATGATTTTTACGTTTTAAACCTTGGTTTTTTTTTTAATATTTATGTTTGTTTGACGTGGTTGTTTGATCTTTATATGCTTTTTTATATATATGAATAAATCTATCCTTTTTTAACCAATATTTTTTTCTTTTTAACTTAATCAACTTAGCATTTGTCGTGTAAGGATTTCATCACGTTGTTTATAATATGTTTATGAATTTTATTAGTTGAAAATTCAGGTAAAAGCATAATAAAATATAATTTAAAAACAAACAATATAACATTTTGTATCGGTTTATGAAACATTTTTTAACTGAGATCTCATTAAAAATTAAAAGGTAATAAGCTTTACACGAAAACTATGAATACACATGGAGACAAGGTTAGGATACTGATGAAACGGAACAAATAAATTATTGTGGGAAGGGAAAGAAGATACTAACGAGTTTCAAAATGTTGTTTATGTACATTTTATTATTGAAAACTAATTTTTCCTAACCCGGGATGTTCCCGGGTGATAGCCTAGTAAGGATTATATACAAGTGAGTAAACTGCCATTTTGGTCCCTATGGTTTGGGCACTTTTCCCATTTTAGTCCAAATCTCAAACTTTTTAAATCTGGGTCCATGTGGTTTCATTTTTATTGCTATTTTGGTCCAAAAATCAAATCACCCCTTATTTGACTATTAAAAGCTGATTATTTTGTCTTTTTGTTCAGGGGCAAAATTGTCCATTTAAATTTAATATAAATTAATTAACTTAAATATCCATTTACCCTTTAAAAGCAGTTCATCACTTCATCTTCATCATCTTTACCCCACCCCACACCAAACCCTAACCCAAACACCGTAGTCCGGCGTTCCGGCATCCTGTTTCTATGATAAGCACACCCCGACGCCCTCCCTCCCTTCCTTCTTCTTCTTCTTCTTCCATGTAACACCTCCCCCACCGCTGTCAAACAGATCGAAGAGATGAGAGAGAGAAAGAAACTGGCCGCCGCTGCGGAGGCGGTGGTGCTTCTGCTTCGACGAATTTACGGTAAGAACTGGCTTCCCCGTTTTCTTTTATATTTCCGATGATGATGACTGCAGACTGAAATCCAACTCAAGGTCCATTGATGACTCTTCGTCAGTTTCTTTAGCAGAAGCATGTTGGTGCACCCGGTGGCGGAACTTGACACCATCTTCTTCCTTCTCCGCGAAGCAATTGGAACCCTCATCGTAATTGGTTCAGAGAACCTTGGAAATCGAAGCAAATGAAGAAGGGATTTAGCGATAGTCGTAATTTATTGACACTCTTGGTCTCTTTGCGGGTTGATTTATTTGGTTTTGTTGTTGGATTGCCTCCTCTTGATTCCTTGTGTCCTGAACTTGTTGATCCGGCTGATTGTTATGATTAACACTTCGATTAGGGTTTTTCTTATGAGTTCTTGATCTGGGTTTGTGGAAGATGATCTGCTTTGAGAGAGGGTGTGCAGAGTATGTTTTCATTTAAACATTTTTTTTTATTTATGAAATGACCAATTTACCCCTGAACAAAAAGACAAAATAGGCAGGTTGCAACAGTGAAAAAAAGGGGTTTTTGAATTTTGAACTAAAATGGCAATAAAAGGAAAACCACAGGGATCCATATCTAAAAAGGTTGAGATTTGGACTAAAATGGCAAAAGTGCCCAAACCACATGGATCAAAATGACAGTTTACTCTATACAAGTTTATAATTTACATTTTTTCGTCATTCAACCCGTGCAATATACAGGGTTGTAAGCTAGTTTGTACTATTAATAAATAAGTACCGTTCTATTCTTTTAAATATTAGATTTCCGACATATGATATCACTAAATTATTTTCATTTTTCAAAAAATTCAGGTATTACAATACATGTTAAATTAACATTTTGATCAGGGGCGGTCCTAGGTGTGAGCGGGGAGGACCACCGGCCAGGGCTCATGATTTCGAGGGGCATGTTTTCTTTAAATCCGATATATATGTATATATATTAAATCCGATACATCACAAGATTCGAAGAATTATGGAGATAAGGGTGAAGATAGAAGATAACACGGAAAAAACGAGTCGTATTAGGATTTCTACATCGCCGGAAATTCGAAGAAGGAGCAGGCGTCAGGAGATTTGTTTTTGTTTTAAAAGTTTGAGCTTTGTGCAATACTGGTCCTCGTAGTTTGAAAGTTCACTTAAAAGTTTTAAAAAACTGTAATATTTAACAGCTTTGGCCCCTTTAGTTTAAGGAAAACTTAAGACTTGAGAACTTGTATAACTTTTCTTTCTTTTGTTCTTTATAAAATTTAAACTTTTATAAGACTTAAGATTTATTTAAAGATCATTGGACTTTAAAAGTTTTATAAAAAAATACATGAAATTTGGTAAATGGTAAAATAAAAAATGCAAATGAAATCGAGTCGAGTCGTTTATTGATGAACAATTATGTTACACGTACAATGTGATAAATGGAATAAACGACAGTCCACCACGTCCCACCCTCGAAATTCCAGCAATTCTTTGGGGCACATTTTTCGAGCTCGGACAGGGCACTTGAATTCTTAGGGCCGGCCCTGATTTTGATAATGGTGAATATAAGAGATCAAATGTGTTGAAATGAAATCAAACTTGTAATTGTTTTGCACTAGGATAAGTGACACTCACTAATTTGGCGACCTTTTTTGTTCTCATAATTTGCAATCATTTTTTGATTACAAATGGCCATTTGCGTAGTGTTCACAAAGGAATATTATAAAAACCCCAAAACTTAAAACATTAAACTCAAAACCCTAACCATGAAAAATATCACAAAGATGCACATGGTTTCCAAAAAGAAGGATCTGACATGTGCTCATAATTATTTTATAAGATATAAAAATTAGAAAAACAATATTTTAAAAGAAAACCTACTACAGTTGCTAAAAATGGGTTAGTGGTCAGAAAGTATGTTCAACCTAAAACAGTGTAAGGTCTTGATTAAAGAGGCAGTGGCGGAGCTTGACCAAAAGTTTCGAGGGGGCGCAAAGTGATGGGACCCAATTTTTTTCCTATCGTTATGTTTCGGATCGGGTTAGTCAAAAAATAATAGTTCTAACTAAAACTAAAAAAATTCATTCATTCAAAGGACCCGTTCTTAGACATAAAAATTTATGATTAAGTTTATTGTGTGGTGGGTAACCTAGAGTTAAAATATATATCAAAACTACCCATCACTTATATACAAAGTGGTAACAAACTTTACTTTAATTTATATATTGTATAAATATTTAGAAAAAATAATTGGGGAAGGCGATCCTATATAATTTTTAAAATTTCGGACGAAAAATCGAAACCTATACACTTCTAACCGAAATATTGGGGTGGGCGGGTGCACCCCCGGGCACCAACAAACCTTCGCCCATGCAAAGAGGTACTTGTTTTGAATCAGAACTTTCATCAACTCAAGTAAACCCTATTTAACCATTACTCTTTCTTACACATACTCTCCAAATCTAGGACCCCCTACCCTACCCTTGTACCCATACCATTATACTCTATTATTTCAATTCTCTATATGTTCATAACATAATGTACAAGTTGCTATGCATAACATACACCTCATTATGCATGAAGAAGTTTTAGCATTTATGCACTCAAAAAATATTAATGAATTAAAAAAATAAACTTCATCTAGTCCTATACAAATTAGGGCATCACGGGTGGCACCCCTTTACCTATTGAGGCTGTGGGTTGGGTATATCTCAGAGAACAATTATAGATACAGAGATATGTACGTATATGTGATGGATTAATTATGCATAAATTAATAAAACATAATATGCTTCCATATTAACTCATGACAACTCATCATATGCATTTACTGGCCAGAAGCATGCATTTATAAAACCATAATAATTTTGTACCATAAACACCTTTCATTCTTCCTTCTTGGGACTCAGCTTTCACTTATGCATTGTCCTTTTCTAATCTATATCTATTATCAAATAATATAAGTCTTTAAATAAAATTCATAGTTTTTTATGTATGCATGAATTGTGACATGTTTAACCCAAAAAAAGGTTCTCTCGGTTACTCTTTGGTTAAATATTAAACTATTAAAGGGTGTACCTATTTGCACACTCATTTGCCTATTGGCACACTAAAAATGTGTTTTTTTTTTCATATATACACACCATGCAGTGTCGAGCTGTGGCTAAAGCGCGGCATTTTGGTCCGGTCAACCAGACAAAGATTGACGGGTGTCTGACGGGTCTGTTGACCGGACCAAAACGCCGAGCTTTGGCCGCGTTTTGGTCTTGTCAACCAGACAAAAGACTGACACCCGGTCTGGTCTGGTTGACAGAACCAAAACGCGGCCAAAACTCGGCGTTTTGGTCCGGTCAACACACCCGTCAGTCTTTATCTGGTTGACCGGACCAAAACGCCACGATTTGGCCACAGCTCGACACTGCAAGGTATGCACATAGGACAAAAAACACCTTTTTGGATTGACTATCTACACACAGATAGTTTGAGCCATATTAAAATAAAGAGTAAACTGCAATTTTACACCCTGAGGTTAGGTGTCATTGGCACTCCTACCCCCCCTAAGGAAATAATTGCAAAATTACACCCCACTGTTTGACCTTATTTCGCACTTTTACCCCCCGCCGTCAAATTGAGTAACAGAACTGTTAAGTCTAAGTTGAAATGACTATATTACCCTTCCATTTTACCCCCCAACATTCCTGTTAAGTCGCACAATTACCCCCCACTGGTAAATTACTAATTTGTCCTTTTCTATTACCCCCTGTACTTTGTGATAACACACAACATTACCCCCTGAAATTTACAAAACCCTTCCCGCCAAAATCAAATAGATGTTCTTTGATCTAAAACCTAACAAGCAAATACCTGAAACGTAACAATCATACCTGTTAAAAAATCTGAAACGTAACAATCATACCTATTTCTATAAGGTGTTCACACCAACAAGCAAATACCTGTTCAACCAGTGGGAATGCATACAATCATACCTGCAATGTCAACATAATGAGTGTATACATCCATAATCTGATTAAGCCACTGTTGAGTGTGCTGCACAATTTGGAGCACATAAGTGTGCTGCTAATGTGAACTTTGAGTATGGCACAATTTGCAGCACATAAGTGTATGCACATGATTATGCCCAAACTGTGACCATAAGTGTATGCACATGAGTGTATACATGATCAACCAGGTCATTTTAATGAGTGTATACATGATCAACCAGGTCAACATAATGAGTGTATACATGATTATGCCCAAACTGAAGGACTCATTGCATACAACTGAAGGACCAACATTCCTTTGAGATGCAGACTCATGATCTCATTGGATCCACCAACGAGCTCCTGTCCTATAAAAACAGCTGGGACACTTGGCTTACACCCTAAGGCTATAAACAGTTGGGTTTGCCCCAAAGCTACATATTAGCGTCTTAATGCTGTGGCATATACAGCAAGAACTCTTGCTGAATATAACCACTGCTCTATCTTTCACCAATCTTGTGACAATGGCCATTTTCTCTGCTGGATAACTGTAAGATGTTTTTATGGTAAGTGGTTTGGTTTTAGGAACTAGGAGTGCCATTGAGGCTATATATAGCTGAACTAGAGGACACAACAGGAGGAAAAGGTGGATACGAGTAGTATTTGGTAATTTCCAAGGTTACCTTTTTATGTTAATCTTAAATGGAATGCCACAGGAGGTAGATTGCAATTTGATTGAATAATATGCTGTTCAGTTACTGTGTGATCAAACATGATCAAACATAATCAAACATGATTATGCCCAAACTGCAAAGGCCTCATTGCAGGCTGCAAATGCATAATCAACCTGCAAATGCATAATCAAACAGATTTCATGCCCAACTTTCAGAAAATTCAGTGTGATCAACCAAGGAAACTGTCATTTTAGAACATTCAGGTTACTAAACAAGCTGCAAATGCATAATCAACCTGAATGTATGCATTTTAACACAGAGGATATAGGAGATTGTATGCATTACCCAAAAGCTTTTTTGATCAAACATAATCAAACATAATGGCAACAACCTAATTTTGATCAAACAAAATACCCAAAAGCTTTTAGACAAAAGCTAAATAAGTGACCTTAGGTTAACCTACATATTACACAAAAGCTTAGATTAAGTTAAGTTAACCTACATATTACACAAAAGCCTAATAACTACTAGACTAAACATCCGCTCAACTCTCCGGTGGTAGATGGAAGTTGAGGACAGGCCTCCCAAACACAGAGACCACCAGGTGGAACACCATAGATGAGCTTGATAAGCTCATCGTCAGGTCAACTGTAAAAAAACCAACATTAACCAAATCAGACCCTAACCCCTGTGTATAACATGATAATGACTAAATCTGACCCTGATTAACTAACATTGGCATATTATACCTTTCGTGTGGCGGATGATATAGCGGAGTAGCCAAAAGAAGACCGGCATTTCGACTGATCGATGGTGGTTGTGATCGGAGAAGATGATGGATCGCCTGTGGTTGTGATCGGAGAAGATGGTGGTTGTGATCGGAGAAGATGAAGTCGCCGGTGTATGGTGGATCGATGGTGGTTGTGATCGGAGAAGATGGTGGTTGTGATCGCCTGTGGTTGTGATCGGAGAAGAAGGTGAGAGCTCGATGGTGGGAAGGTGGGGGGGTAATTGTGCGTGGACATGTTACTTATAGGGTTTAGTTTATCCAAGAAGCTTTAGATAAGAGTGAAAGGACAATTTTACCCTTTGACTTTTATGTTACTCAGTTGACTGTTAACTCAATTTGACGGCGGGGGGTAAAAGTGCGAAATAAGGTCAAACAGTGGGGTGTAATTTTGCAATTATTTCCTTAGGGGGGGTAGGAGTGCCAATGACACCTAACCTCAGGGTGTAAAATTGCAGTTTACTCTAAAATAAAATTTGGTTTATATACTTTTTTCATTTCAACCCATTATATATTTTGAGTTAAATGTCACTTTAATACCTGTGGTTTGGGTCATGTTATCAGTTTAGTCCAAAGGTTTGAAACGTTATTATTTTAGTCCAAATAGCTTCAAAAGATGCCATTTTAGTCCACTAGATTAACTTTATCATTTTTTTTTCTTTTAACGAGAATGACAATTCGGTCCTTTTATATGTAGTTATGTTAACTAGAAGGACAATTCGACCATATAAGATGACCAAATTGTTTTTCTTGTTAACAGAAAAAATGGATGAAGCTAACCTAGTGAACTAAAATGGCAACTTTTGAAACTATTTCGACTAAAATGACGATGTTTCAAACCTTTGGATTAAACTGACAAAATGACCAAACCACATAGACTAAAATGGCATTTGACTCGTATTTTTTATGTAATTTTTTTAATTAATTTCAAAATACCCTAATTAAATAAATGGCACTTGATACCTTTCTATCATTATAACCTGGCATATAAATAGGGAAAAAAAGCTACCTCGAGTTCAAAAACCAAGCAGAAAGTAATTACAATTTTTAAAATATTAAAAAAAAATAAGCAATCAAATTATTATTAAAGCAATATAGCACTCTCCAATGCTCTTTCTTGATGACATCTTATTCTCTGCACAAATCCAATTGTAAGACACCTAAAATAGCAAATTTAACTTTCTCCCAAAATACCATTTTTAATTCATCAAAAACATCTCATGGGTGTAAAATGTTTAAATCCCATCTAAACATTTGTCAAAAGAACAAAAGAAACATCAGAATTTGATTTAAACTTTAAATAAACAAGAGAAGTCAATTAACATTGGTTTAGTAATACTCATAATCTTCATTACAAATCTGTCAAATACTACTAGCTAGCAGCTACATAATCAATGTGTTATAACTAACATTAAATTATGCAAATTAGAACCTTTGATTTCTTTTTTTGCCTAGTTAAATCTCAAGATCTTGGTGGTGGGAAGAATTGTGTACCAACCATGAAAGCATTGAGTGGAGTTGGAAAAATGTTAGAAGGATCAATAGACGCGGCATTTGGATTCACGGTTGTTGTGGCAAGCCCCATGGTGCCCGAGGTGATGCGGGTAAGTTGTTGATGTTGAGTGTTGCCACGATCGCCTGCAGCGGATGAACTGTCTCCTCCACCGCCAGGATGGTTGTATGGGCCCTCGGGACCATGGTCATAGAGAATTCCCTTGAAAACATGCCCCCCAATGTTAACCGCGGTCTGGTAAGCCAACTGCTCCTCCACCTCGCCCATTGCGGTTACTCTAACGCACCGGAAAACCGCTGGGGAGCTCAATTCTGCTGGGAAATGACCCATTTCTAACCCAAAATTTAGAAAAAAGGTAACATATTTATGTAAAGAATTTATAAATTTTTTAAACTTTACTTGGGTTTATGTAATATGTATAATAAAGACCATTCACCTACAACTTGCTACATGCTATATGTCAAAGTACGTACAGTCACACACTAGGTGTATGTGTATACATACATGATACACCCATAAATTTATATATAGATTTAGGGTAGGGTTATATTATGACATTTTTCTTTAATTCACATGTGTTTTAGTAAGTTTTAAACACGTTTGACAAATAAATAATTTCGTTATCATAGGTGTCGAAAACTCAAACGGAGCCTATGTTTTATTTAGCTCGCTAGTCTAATAAGCGAAGGGTGCTACTTTCTACACCCCCTAATTACTTTTTATACCCCCTCCTCTCACATACTTATAGGTGGGGCCCGCGTGGGGGGTGTACAAAGTAATTAGGGGGGTAGAAAGTAGCACCCTTTGCTTATTAGACTAGTGAGCTAAATAAAACATAGGCTCCGTTTGAGTTTTCGACACCTGTGATAACGAAATTATTATTTTTTTGAACGGCGATTGACTCCAACAGTCGAGAGGATCACACCCACATTGCATGGGTCCTAGTCCCCCTCGGGCGAGGCATCCGAGGTTGACCATAGGCGCTCCACGAGAAAATTTCCAGCCGACAGCCACTTGACTGCCGTTGCAGCCTCCGCACTCAAGAGCCGGAGTAACCGCACTGTAATAGAAAACTCGTGTGCGGCTCAAGACTCGAACCCGGGCTATTACGCACTCAAGGCTCTTATCCATCATTGCCATGACCCCTCAACCAAGGTTGGGGTCATTTTCCCCCAAATGCAAGAGGTGGGGATCGAACCCGGGTCTCCAAGGAAACCCAAAAATTATTTATTTGTCAAACGTGTTTAAAACTTACTAAAACACATGTGAAATAAAGAAAAATGTCATAATATAACCCTACCCTAAATCTATATATAAATTTATGGGTGTATCATGTAGACTTGCATGAGTTCGCTACCTAAGATATCAAACTACCTATTTCCTCAAACATTATTTTTCCAAAACTCCTATTAACACTTGTGCAATCTTTAGGCCACCTACTTATAAAAAAGTTTGTTATTTTTATATGTGGATACACCCCATGGTGTCAAAACCTACAAGTCTTGAAGTGTGAAGCTAATCTATATGTGTATACGCATGTATATATATATATCTGTCTATCAATCAAATGATGTATAAATCTTGGTAAAGAAAACCTTATTGTTTTTTTCTCCAAAACCCAATAATTGTAAGGAAGAATAATTCAAGGGTTTTGTTTGTTTCTTGAAAAAATGTAAAATACAAATGGACAATCTTTACCTGTAGAAATGTTTTGATGATGTGTAGATTGCAAATTCACAACCACCACACCACCACTACCACCGCCACCGTCACCGTCACCGGCAATAATATGTTGACCCTCCCGGAGTCTTTTCAAATTCTGATCACTACCACCAGCACCGCCACTGCCACTACCTCTCATCATCAAACTCAGCTGGTGGTCACCTAAATTATGATGTTGTTGACTTGACGACGCGAGCTGCAGCTGCCGCTCGCGTCGTTTAGCTGCGGGAACCCACGTGCTTTTCACGTGGGTTTGACACTGAAACCCTCGGCTTTTACAACAAGTCCTACACCTCATGTATTGACAATCTTTCTTTGCTTGGTTCCCACAATCCTGACAATTCGTACCACCACCACCACTGCCACTACCAACGCCGCCGTATTCTCCTCCAACCATCCCATACCCACCCTGCCTCATCACTGAGGAATTGTACAAATTGTTAGAATTACAATCAGTACTAAAACTATTACTGTTATTGTTACCGTTACTGTTTCCTCCTGCACCGGTACCGTTGTCACCGTCAGCGTAACCTAAATCATACTGTTGCTGCTGACGGTGAAGCTGGTACCGGTGTGGGTGAAGATAATAATATTGCTGCCATACGTCAAATCCTTTGTTGTAGATCTCGTCGTTTATAACCAAATGTAAACTATTTGGTGCGACTACACTAGCTTCATGAATATCTTCATGTTGATGTTGTTCATCTTTAATGATCGATCCACCACCTAGTGAGAAAAAACGTGACATTCTCCCTCACCTAAATTCGCAAAAAGTAAAGGACAATCCATACCATAGGAGAGTGAATCAATAGAAGAGGGTTTTGAACTCAATCTAGGGTTTGTTGTAAGAAAGAGAAACAAGAAGAAAAGGAGTTTGAGCTTTATTCTTGTTGATGATTGTTTGTCTTTATGTTATTTGGATGCATTAAAATCACGCCACTGCAACGCCGCCATAGCTACTGCAACCCTCCCCCTCTCTGCTACATCAATTTAATACAACACCGTACTCTCTCTCCTGTTTCTCTCTCTAAAAATCTTGTTCATAAAATCTGTGTAATCTCCCAATATTTCCTCTACAGTTGTCTGGCAGTTGGAAATAAAAGTCTGGATTGATCTCTACCGTTGGAAGCTGATCGGATGGTCAGTGTGATGCACACGTGTCACGTTCATCAGCTTTTTGTTATTCGTCCTGGCACCGGAAAACACGCCCTGCTTTTCTCTCTTTTTTTAATTCATTTTTTTTTATTTTTGTTAAATATATATATAGTAAGGTTTACATGCTTTAAATTATTTACGGTTGATTACGATTTGTTTTTCATAATAATGGATTTGATAATTATTACTAATTACTTTACTAGCAATTACATAAGATAAATTATACATAACTTTTTTAACAATAAAAGATATTTTATTCATCACCAAATTATACGTAACTAATTGTTGTAAACATTTTTTTTGAACGGCCAACAAAATCTAATTCATTTATCATAAGACCAACGATTAGTTAGCCTACCCAATTACATACACCAAAAAAAGAAAAAACAGAAGGCACCTACAAACACTTACTCGATACATCAAACTTACACCATTCCTCCCACGATATTTCTTTTAATGTCGATCGACTACCGACCCATAAGTAACTTAGATGTTTGATTTCATTCACCAAATGCTCCCGGATTATTTGTTTATCATTGAAAACCAACTCGTTTCTGCTTCACCAAATAACCCAAATCGACACTTGCATTATAGCATAAACTAGCTTCCTCCACTTTGCATTTCCCCGAACATGTTTGTGCCACTCCAACAAGTCCTTTGCACAGAAGGCATAAATGTTTGAAATTTTGCACCAGTGAGATATAAAATTCCAAATAAACTGTGCAACCTCGCAACTTACAAACAGATGGTCAGCATCCTCCTCATGTTGATCACATATTTTGCATCTAGTCTGGCCGAGGTGGACGTTTCGGTGTGCCAGCGCAACGAGTGTAGGTAATCTATCCAGTGATAATCTCCAAGCCAAGAAGTTTATTTTTATTGGACACCAGTTATTCCAATCAAAGTTGTTCCCCAAATTTTAAAATCTTGCATTTTGAAGAATAACTTTAAGACTTTTAACCGAGAACATACCGGTACCGTCAAGTTCCCATCTCCATTGATCTGTGCCGTATCCCTTGGCTGCCGCGAACAGTTCATTAGTGAGGCATTGTGCCTCGTTCACCTCCTCTGTTGACATCAGTTGCTGGACCCACGAAAAGTTAATTACCACCGCTCCATTGATCACCTTTACACGCTCCGCAACCGTTATGTTTTTGACTCTTTCCAGCTCGAACAAACCAGGGAATCGGCTATTCAACGCCCCGCTCCCAAGCCATTTATCTTTCCAGAACGAGATTGAGTCTCCCACTCCGGGAATGGCCCGAAAACAGTCCGAAAAAACTACCCCATATTTTTCCATATCCTTTGCTACTTTAAATATTTGTTTCCACGGCCCAGACATTGACATCTTTACCAGTATCAGATTCCAAGATCTCTCATTATTATGTATCCTCCATACAACCTTCCGCCATAGACTACCTGGATCCGTCTTGAACCTCCACCACCATTTAGCAAGCATTGCTAAATTCGCGTCTTTTAGTGACCCCACACCCACACCTCCTAAGTCTTTTGGCGTCATGACATTATCCCACGCAACCAACGACATTTTACCTCTTTCCGGTGTTATTCCCCAAAGAAATTCCCTCCGTAGTCTTTCAAGTTGATCAATTATCACTTTTTCAGGCGCTCTATATAATGAAAAATAATACGTAGGAAGTGCGTTAAGCACCGATTTAATTAGTGTCAACCTCCCCCCAAATGACAAAATTTTTGCCTTCCAAATAGCTAACCTTTTCTTGAACACCTCCACCACTGGCTGCCAATTCTTTCCCAGATTCATGTTTGCTCTCACTTGAAGCCCCAAATGTTTAAATGGAAAACACCCAGCTCTACAACCCAAAGAGTTTGCCATGGATAAAATACTGTCTTCACTCACATTCACCCCATACACACTGCTTTTTGCAAGATTCACCCGAAGCCCGGATGCAAGATAAAAACATCTTAATATTCTCCTCAAATTAAGCACATTATGATTCGACCAGCTACCCACGAATATTACACCATCTGCATATAGAAAATGAGAAATACCCGAGCCTTGGCTTTCAAACCGCACACCATCGTAAAGACCAAGATCGCATGCCTTCTTCATCACGCCGGTCAGAGCTTCCATTGCAATAATAAACAGAAACGGAGACAACGGGTCACCTTGTCTCAATCCCCTGCCACATACAAATTCCTGAGTTGGAGACCCATTTACTAACACAGAAGCTTTGCCATGTTTTACTGTGGCCGTAACCCATTTTATGTACACCGGAGGGAACCCCATCTGCTCCATAATTGACTCCAAAAACCCCCCAATTCAAAGAATCATAAGCCTTATCAATATCTGCTTTGAAAATAAAACCCTCATTCTTCTTTGATCTCAACCATGGTATTAACTCATTTAGTATCAAGGGCCCATCCAGAATGCTCCTATTAGCCAAGAACGCTGTTTGTTCTTCAGAAATAAGCTTGTTAATCACTACCTTAATTCTATTCGCCAATACCTTAGAAATGGTCTTATTAATACAACCTATGAGACTAATAGGTCGATAGTCTTCAATACCTCCTGGATCCGAGCACTTAGGGATGAGAGCAATGAACGAGGAGCTGCAACCCGCAGAAAAAATTGCATTCCCCGAAAATTCCTCAAAAACCCGAACGAAATCGCCTTGCAATGATCCCCAACACCGTTTAAGAAAACTGGAATTTATTCCATCCGGCCCCGGCGCCTTATCACTACCACACTCCCACACAGCTTCTTTTATTTCCGATAACGTAAATGGAGCCGCTAACAAGTCGCCTTCGGCTGTCGATATTTGACTAAGGTACGGGCAAGTCAGCCTAGGCCTATCCGCCATAGGCTCCTGAAACTTCTGTGCAAAAAAAGAGCAGATTTTATCCTTGATCAGCACCGGATTTGTTTCCCAAACCCCATTAATCAACAACCCGTTAATTCTATTGGAACTCTGGTTTGCATTCACCACATTATGGAAGAAAGAGGAGTTCTCATCCCCGTCAATGGCCCACTTTACCTTAGACCGCTGCTTCATATCCATAACTTTCGCCTGATCCATCTCCATTATCACCTTTTTACATTCAGCTCTCTTTACCAATTCGTCCGATGTCAATAGACGCTCTTCGGCCTGAAGTTCCAAAATTTCCAAAAACGTTAACTTTTCTTTGTAGATTACCTCCTTCTCTGCCTTCATTACATTCACCCGCTCCTTTAATTTGAATTTCAACCATTTTAGTTTGACGGCAAGACCCAAATCAGCCGCACCCTGAAACGAAAAACTCTCCAACGACTGTTTTATAAAGTCCATAATACCGGGTAGTACCAACCAAGAATTGAAAATCCTCGTTGGAATTTGTCCAAAATCCTGAGCCAAAACCGTCATGAGAATTGGACAATGGTCCGAAACCATATTAGATAAGGCTACAACCGAAGTTGCCGGCCATTTAGCAAAAAAGTCCCTACACACCAAGTATCGATCCAATTTGCTTTTGTGCACACCATTGTCCGAATGATATGTAAATTTTCTCCCTCCCATTTGGAATTCTACTAAGTCTGCCGTTTCGATAAATTGATTAAAGAATACTGCATTCGCCGACACAAATTCAGAATTGAATCGTTCACCCGGTTCTCTTACATCATTGAAATCGCCTACGAACACCCACATACCTTGTAACGACTGCCTTAGTATCACTAGCTCCTCCCAAAGGCCCCTCCTTTCAATAGGATCATTATATGCATAAACATTCACCACGTTTATCAGTTCCCCCGTATGCTTTAAAATTCCTTGCACTAGAACGAACCTCTGACCTTTAATAACATCAGTATACTCGAAAACATATGGGTCCCACATACTAATTAATCCTCCTGACCTACCCACCGAATCCACCCTAACCACTTCAAATCTTGATCTTCCCCAGAATTTACTAATTGAGAACTGTGTGATACCCCCCAACTTCGTTTCCTGAATCGCTAAAAAGTGAACCCCATGTGAAGTTTTTAACCCTCTTATCCAGTCTGCTTTCCTCTGGTCCCTGACCCCCATAAGATTGACTGATAAAAAATTCATTGCAAACCATTTTTCTCACCAAAAACTACCTCACTGGCCTGATTGAAAAAACCACCGAGTTGAAATCCGACAGCCGCCCCAACCGCCACTGTGTCGGCTGCTTCTTCCTGTACTTTGTCATCGTCCGCCATATTTTCATCGCCACACACATAATTACCTTCATTGATCTGGTCTCCCCCCCCCCCCCAATCGTGTTGTGCATCTGCCATTCCCCTACCATCTTCTCTAGGCTTTTTGCTCGCAGTCTTGTTTATTGAATTATCCAGAGCCTCCTCGTCGCACTGTGTTGTGTTATTAAGATCAAAAGATCTTTCTAGGTTCCGGATGTGAGTAGGCCCATTGCTTCCCATATTACCTTCATTTGGGCCCCATTCTTGTGGGCTCCTAACTCTCCGAGACCTTTTCCTTGATTTCGTTCCTGGGCCTTGGCCCACCCCCAAAGTGGAATCCCCACAGTTAATGTTCATGTGTTGCTCTACCCGGGTCCCACCGCTGTCACCAACATCTCCTTTTCCCAGTCCTACCGCCCCAACATTTACACCCCCCATGTTATGATTCCCATGCAACTCGTGCATGGGGGTCGACGGTTCCGACTCCCTAGGCCGACCCTCCAAATTCTCTTCTTCGGTCCCGCCGTCCTGAATCTCCCCGTCTTCCACCTCTTCCTCCGGAGCAGCCACCGACTCCGACGACTTCGTCGGCGAAACCTCTCCAACCTCGGATAATTCCATGACTGCATTCTGCAACCATGGATTTGGCTCTTCATTAACCCATACCTTGTATATCTTCCCACACCACTCAATATTGGCCTCCTCCTCAATACGTTTTCCGATCTCAGTGACAATCCAACATCCGTTATCTGAATTATCCATTACGGTCCATGAGAAATCCGATTCACCAACCACTTTCCCGAAACACCCCCCCACCTTATCATACAACTTGCTATCTCTTAGATGAATTGGTATGCCGGCTACTCTAACCCACACTAACCGATCATAGACCATGTCTTGACCTTTCCATAGTGATACCGATTCGAACACTTGATCCCATCCATACCCTCCCTTCTCCATAAATTTCATCGCCTCCCTTTCTCTTTGAACACAACCATGCATTTCAGTCCTCCCAGGTACGATACTGGAAGCTCACTATACCCCCCAACGTTCAGTACTCTCCTAATCTCCTTCAAGGCAAAGACACTTTTCAACTCTATGATCAATGCCCTCATCATACAGTGGTTCGGGTATACTGCTAATCTGTCATCAGCAACTACAGTTATGTTCTCTTATCCTTTTGTCACCTCTTTTCCTTTTACCACTTCCGAATATGACCTACCATTTCTAACCGGCATGTATTCATACACTGGTTTTCTTTGCGTATACGGATCACCTTTTTTTTTCATCGGCCGTTCCTGTTTCCCGGCTACAGGACCATGATTATTCTGTTGAAACATCCTGTGATTTTTATCGAACTTAGCCACAGACACACTCACTTTTGCTTCGAAAATTTTGACCGTGTTCATTCCACGTAGGGTTTCCATCACATTCTTCACCCCCTCATACCGAATAAATCCAAAGTGGTTCCCCCTTGAATCTTTCTTTCTTGCCACATACGCATCCTTCATCACCCCAAATGGTTGGAATGCCCTCCACAGCATCATTCTTGACACCCCTCCAGGGAGATTAGTGACATAAAAGGACGTTACCGGCAACGGGAACCCCCCCATCTCCACACCAGTAGAGATCTAGACCCGAACAAGCGAATGGAATTAATGATAAGCCAAGATATAATGTAAGGTAAAGCGGATCACAACCGATATGTAATACAGCCCGCCTATCACGATATCCCAGCCACCACCTCTTCGTCGAGCCGCCGGCGACTAGATTCTAAGCAAAATGATAAAACGCGAAACAACCGCGAACCGAATCCCGGATGGCGAATGGGAGAATCAGTGGATCAAGATAGGATGAAAGGTCAAGCCAAGAACCCGACCGACCTTGCACGCTATCCCGACAGACCTACTCCGTCGAGCCTCCGGCGATCGGCGAGAAGAATACGAAAGGTATGAACGTGAAGAATATGAAAAAGTTAGTTTAAGAGTTTTAACTTTGGACACTAGGAGTCAAAAGGGGTTGGGTTGACCCAAAAATATTTTTTGAAAATTCTTAAGAAACTACTACATAAATTACGTGTTTGTTATGATTACCGGAAACGGTATAATTACCATCAATTGTTGTAAACATGAAAGCCTACTTCTTTTACTTTTTTTTTTGAAATGTGCCTACTTCTTTTACTATTTTACTAAATTTTGAACACACAAATCAAATGTAAGGAAAACATTTTATTATAAGTCATATATATTGCCATGAAAGGTCGTTCAAAAATATATGTTGCCAAACGTTGACTTTCCTAATCCACACTCCACAATACTGACTCCAAATTCAAAGTTACACGTAACTGATGTAAAATGTGAGTATACAAAACAAGAAAGATTACATGAGTCTAATAAATAAGAGTTATTGTGTTTTAAGTTCGTTCGGTAATTCAGGATGACAAGTTCAATTTTGATCTAAAAAGGATGCATCACGGGTTAAATGGGTAGTAGAAGGAGACGAGAATTCAACCTTTTTTCATGGTTATATCAACAGTAGGATGGCGAGAAGCAGGATGAATGGATTATTTATCGATGGCGAGTGGTGCGTCGACCCCCCACAAATCAAGGAAGAGGTCAGCAAGTTTTTTGAAAATAAATTCGTGGAGCCAAACCCCACAAGACCGAATTTCACTTGTCATCACATCAAAAAACTCACAGACACGCAGAGTATGTCCTTAATCTCTCCCTTTTCCTTTAATGAGGTAAAAAATGCTATTTGGGACTGTGGTGGAGACAAGGCCCCTGAGCCGGATGGCTTCAACTTCACATTTCTTAGGCACTATTGGGATCTATTGGGGGAGGACTTTCATAAGATTTTGGTTCGATTTCATGATACGGGTACATTATAAAAAGGATGCAGCTCCTCGTTTATTACTCTAATTCCAAAGGTTAACGACCTGGAAAACCTAAATGACTTCCGGCCAATTAATCTTATTGGATGCATTAGTAAAGTTATCTCGAAAGTCTTAGCGAACCGTCTAAGAATGGTCATCGTGTCGGTAATATTGGAAGAGCAATCGGCTTATTTGTCAGATAGAAATATTCTAGATGGGCCCCTTATTACAAATGAAATCATCTCTTGGATAAAACGAGCAAAGGCTAAAGCTTTCCTATTCAAGATTGATTTTGAAAAGGCATTTGACACGATTAGTTGAAGTTTCATCGTGTCCGTATTTCGACAAATGAACTTCCATGAAAAATGGATCCTCTGGGTCCAGGGTATACTTGCATCATCCCATTCCTCGGTTCTTGTAAATGGCTCCCCGACCGAGGAATTTCAATGCTTTAGAGGGGTTAGGCAAGGCCACCTACTCTCACCCTTCATATTCATTCTCGCTATGGAAGCCCTCTCAAGTTTCATGACTAGTGCCATTTCGGCTGGCATCATTAAAGGGGTATATCTTCCAAACAATGGTCCCATTGTGTCACATCTCATCTTTGCGGATGATGTGATGCTCTTGGGTGCTTGGGAGGAAGCAAACATCGTTAACATAAGAAGACTAATGAGATGCTTTTTCCTAGTCTCGGGATTAAAAATTAACCTTCTCAAGTCATGTCTTTACGGTATGGGGACCACCCTAGATGAATGCAATTACATGACCAATCAGCTTTGGTGTAACTCCGGTTCCATTCCTTTTATGTATCTTGGTCTCAAGGTTGGTGGGAATATGAATAAATATAACAATTGGGCTCCGGTCATTGAAACTTTCGAAGCAGGGCTCTCACTTTGGAAGGCCAATACTTTATCGATTGGGGGTAGGACCACGCTAATCAAATCTGTCCTGGATTCGTTACCTCTGTACTACTTCTCGCTCTACCAAGCACCTCAGAATGTGTTGAATAAATTGGAAAAAAATAGAAGAAATTTCTTGTGGGGAGACACTGTAACAAGGAGCAAGATGCATTGGGTTCGTTGGGATCAAGTAACACGACCGATTATATGTGGGGGGCTTGGCTTGGATACACTACATAATATGAATTGCAGTTTGTTGTCAAAATGGGCGTGGAGATACAAAACAAAACCCAACAGGCTTTGGAGATTTATTATTAACTGCCTTCATTTTAACCCAAAGCTGGGTAATTTTCTCCCTTCAAAAAAAGGTTTATCGGGCGTTTGGAACAATATTATTAAGAAGGAAGCGACGCTACGGGAGAAAGACTTACACCTCAATAATCTCTTTAAATGCAAGGTCGGGATCGGGTCCGATGTCCAATTCTGGACAGACGCCTGGGCTTCGGATACACCTCTTAAATCTAGATTTCCTACTCTTTACTTGTTGGAAAAGTTCAAAGGATGCAGTGTCCGGGATCGTCTCAAGCGCCTAGACAATGACATAGCCAACATAATCGGGTGGTGCTGGATCCGGGATCCTTTCTCACAGCAGGAACGTGCGGAACTAGATGAGCTCACAAACATTGTTTCGCATGTACCTCTATCACTGTCCAAAGACACATGGTCATGGTCCTCGGGACTCGTCAGGGGCATTCTCGGTAAAATCGGTCAAAAAACTTCTTACTCGCTCGCTTCAACAGTCCATTCCCAACAGTTTTGTATGGAATAATTGGGTTCCACGCAAAGTTAACATCTTCGGGTGGCGATTGGCTATCGACAGGCTTCCTACCAGAGTTGCTCCGCTGCCCACTTTGCGGAGACAGAGATGAATCAAGCTCTCATCTTTTTGCAGAATGCTTTGTTAGCTCGGTTGTGTGGGAGATGGTGTCCAGTTGGCTCAAAATCCCTCCTATATATGCTTTTACAACGGAAGATCTGCTTTGCGTCCATCAGAATATCACCGGTCCAGCTGCAATGAAGAAAATGGTCCAAGCTATCGTCTTAACTTCATGCTGGAGCTTATAGAAACAACGCAACGATACCATCTTCTCCGGTAATCGAGTGGATATCTTAAGAATCTTTGCTGAAATCAAATCCACAAGTTTTCTTTGGGTAAAAAATAGAGCAAAAATGTACTCGTTAGAATGGTCATATTGGTGTAGCTTCAATGTTTTGTAATCTTCTTTGTGTCTAGCTTCTTGCTAGCTTTGTTTTGTTTAATAAAATCAGCCGTTCAAAACAAAAGATAAGATATATAACACATGTATGCTTCCAAACAATGGAAACTAGTATTTAGGACCCACAATTCACGGCGGAACTATTAAATCGGACAAAAAGTACACGTAAAAACGTTGAACTACGCACGCACGTTGCTGCATGTTAACTCACAAAAATTAGACTAAAACCTAAAAACACAAAATATTACAACCAAGTAGGCTTAGGACCCGCAAGTTGTGACGGGGCCGTTAAACCACAAAAAAAAGACGTAAAATTTTGAACCACACACGTTAGTTGCAACGTTTTTACTCGTAAGGTTTAGACTGAAACATAAAACAACTTTGTAAAAGATGAAAACTATAGGGGACCAAAGCCAAAAGTGAAAAAGTGTTGAGATTAAAAATGAAAAAGTGAAAACTAAATGATGAAAATTAAAAAGGTTGATAAATGAAAACTAAAAGGGCTAATGTGTATAAAAATGAGACTTGAGGGGTCAAAATATGTAAATAAATTGAATAGTAAAAAAGCTCTCACAAAGTATTTTTGCTAAATTAAGGATGGATAAAAAGCACACGTAAAAAAGTTAAACCATGCACGCGCGTTGCTGCATGTTAACTCACAAAAACTAGACTAAAACCTAAAAAACACAGAAAATTACAACCAAGTCGGCTTAGGACCCGCAAGTTATGACGGGGCCGTTAAACCACCAAAAAATAGACGTAAAAATTTGAACCCCACACGTTAGTTACAACGTTTTTACTCGTAAGGTTTAGATCGAAACGTAAAACAACTTTGTAAAAGATGAAAACTATAGAGGACCAAAGCCAAAAGTGAAAAAGTGTTAAGATTAAAAATGAAAAAGTAAAAACTAAATGATGAAAATTAAAAAGGTTGATAAATAAAAACTGAAAGGGCTAATGTGTATAAATATGAGACTTGAGGGGTCAAAATATGTAAATAATTGAATGGTAAAAAAGCTCTCACAAATTACTTTTGCTAAATTAAGATTATCCTCAAAATATGTAAATAAATTGAATAGTAAAAAAACTCTCACAAAGTATTTTTGCTAAATTAAGAATGGATAATAATGGATAATGGATAATAATCAAGTAAACATGTTTTAAACCCTAAAAATCTTTTCACTAGATGTTTTGTAAGTGCCAGTGTCTAACTGGTTGTTGTATCCACATTTTTCGACGATAAATAAGATCGGTTTTATTGGTCGTTAAAAAAAAGTTTTAAACCCTAAAATAATCAAGAATTTGGAGGAAATTTGCATGGCCAGTGTATGGCTATGGAGGTTCCATGGCCAGGCAAGGAAGCCTTATTAGGCTATTTACTTCGTATGGCCATTTTAAAATGAATAAAACTAGCAAGTTCAATGTGGCTTTATGGTTATCAATCGTTCACTTTGGACTTCCACTTGAGGGTTTATTACCTTAGAACGTATCCACTTAAGGATCTAACCCTCTAAAAGATTTACACTTAAGGTTTTAACATCCCAAAACATCTTCACTTGGTTCTTGTCATCTAACTTCAGTTATTCTTATGGTTTAACATCCCAAATCCAATTGTCACTTGGGTATTAGCATCCATATTTGATTTATACATGTTATAACCACTTAGCTATGCTAATCTAGCATGCAATTCAATATGAACTAACATGTTTACTACCATCATGATCACTAGCTACCTTTAAAGCTAAGAATATAAAAAAGCAAGCTAAGGTATAAATCATGTACAATCATGATTCCACATTGATAAAAGTAACACATAATGAGTGTGTATCTATACATCATGGAGTGTGTATCCATACATCATGTTCTCTGTCTAAAGCTTCGGATGAAACAAAAAAAATCGATTTTGACTTATTACATGTATAATCATTGGGATAAAAGTACAACGGCCCCTCTGAGGTTGGTGCATGGTCCGACCGTTAGAACAACCGTAGAGGTCATACTTTTGTTCTTTATGTTTGTCCCATTAAATAACCATTTTTCTAACACTTAGACTCCGACTCCTGAAACCTAAATAATAAAATACAATCATTTTATTCTTGAGTAATTATGCACAACCAAATTGACATCTCTGAACATATGTCCAAAAAAATTACGCAATTAAATAAGACCAAACACTATGTAACCATTGTACGATTGTGTTTCTTTTAAATTTGTAAAAAGGGAAAAAGATAGGCGATCTCGACCTTTTTAGAGAGAACTTACTGATGATCACTGTCAAGCTTAATAAGGAGTCATAGATGATGACATTTCTCCATATTTTAGAGAGAATTACAATGAACAATATTGTTAATCAGGTGTTAAGGAGAGAGTGTGCAATAAATTTATTATCATACACCCAAATTACTATGCCTCGTTGTGTTCTAGTGTTAAATTAATTTTGTTGGTTGTTTACTCTTTTTATATATATTTGTTTACTTTTTTTGACGGCAAATTTCTTTTATTCATGTCGTCTGTAGGACTTGAACTCAAGACCTCTTCCTTTCCAATGTGTTTAAAGGTTTTAACTTTACCAATGGATCACCAAAGCAAGCTAAGGTATAAATCAAGTACAATCATAATATACACATTAACAAAAGTTACACATAATATATGTGTATCCATACATCACGTTCATTGTCTAAAGCCTGAGAAAAAAAGCAAAAATATTCGATCTTGACTTATTACAACAGTTAGAATTCCTACGAGACAAATACATACGACCCTATGTGGTTGACATACGAATCGACCGTAGAGGTTATGACGAATTTATGTTCTTTCTATATGTCTATTATATATTTTTTTAATGACAAATGTTACTCTTATTCTACTTTACACTAATAATACTTAAATACTTCCGTTCTCTTGATATGTCTATTATATAAACAACCATACTTCCAACAATAGACTCGCATTTTGAAAATCTAAATGCTATAATACATTCTTCAATAGTGTAAATTTTTTTTAATTTAAATTACAAGAAGGTTTCAATCTAAGCGCTTTGTATTAATCCTATCAGAAGAGCATTCACAACCCGTCCAAGCCCAATTCATATCTTCCCTAATTTGAAATGAGCACAATTTTCACAATTTCCTCATAATATCATGTATTTAATTAATTAACACATGTTACCTCTTCGCTTTATATTTTTAACTTTGCACTTGTTCCAAGTTTTATTAATCCTATTAGCCCCCTTACTAAAGCATTGACAACCCGTCTATCAAATTTTATGAGTGGTGTTTTTATATTATAAAAAGTGGTTGTTAGTAGAGAAAAGAAAAAATGTTACTGTTTATATGTATTTTTGCAAGGACACTTTTTATCCTCTCTATAAATTGTTAATATATTTTGAAAGTAGTTTGTCAGTTGATGCGAGAAAAAAGATAATGATAAATGTGTAGAAAAATATTATTTAATTGATTTGAAAGAGAAAATATATTATTTAAGTATTATTTAACACATGTTACCTCTTGGCATTATATTTTTATCTTTGCACTTGTTCCAAGTTGTATTAATCCTATCATCCCCTTACTAATCCAAGCCCAATTCATATCTTCCCTAATTTGAAATGAGCACACTTTTCACAACTTCCTCATAATATCATGTATTTAATAAAATACTTAACTACACATGTTACCTCTTGGCATTATATTTTTATCTTTGCACTTGTTCCAAATTTTATTCACTCTGATGACTTTTTAGGTTACTTCAAAAATTAAATATTATAAAATCACCAACATAAAGCAAAAATAATATAATTAACGAATTTTGTAACAATCCGTACCAATATTTTATCTCTTCGTAATATAATAGAACAACTTGTGTAAGAAATAACGGGTCAAATGTAATATTTCAAATTTTTAATGTTCAATTGCCAAAATATATTTTAATTGCAAAGGAGAATCCAGAAGACTTGATCATAATTTCTATACTCCAAATTCCATTAACAAAAAACAATATAAAAATAGCAATAATGAGTTGATGATAACATTAAACAGTAGAAAGCAAACCTCTTGGATGGTTTCTTGTGCTTTATCTTCCATTTGCATCATGTTGTAGAATTTTCTTGCACAATATACACAATGGTTGGTCCGTATTTACTCCCCAAATATCTACAACGTCATTGAATAAATTTAAATATGTAACTTATAATAAAAACTCCAAATAATGTAATATGTCATTCTCTCATTCAATCTTATAAATTTTATTTATATTTGTTTAATAAATTTCTTTTAATACTAATATTAATTAATAACAATATATATATATATATAGAGAGAGAGAGGAAGGTTAACGTACATTACGGCTTAACGTACATCACGGCTTAACGTACATCACGTACGACATGTAATTACGCACGTTCATTTTAAAATCACGCACGTTATAACTCAAAAATCTAAAATCACGCATGTTGAAACACAATAATCACGCATATTGAAAACGTTAATCACGCATGTTATAGAACAAATCAAGCACGTTGTAGTACGTGAAGTACGTTAAGCCGTAATGTACGATATACTATATATATATATATATATAGGGAGAAGATCATGCGAGAACCACCTCTTATTGCGAGAACCGCGAGAACCAATGTGAACACAACCAAAAATGCCTAAAAATAGCTAAAAATCACACAATTTTTTTAAATATTTTTTATATAAAAATCGCTACTTTTCGAAGCAAAAAAAAAATTAAATTTTTTTTTGCCACTAAAAGTAGCGATTTGAGCATAAAAACATATTAAAAAAAAAATTAGATTTTTTTTTTGATTTTTTTAAATTTTTTTTAGATTTTTTTAGGTTTTTTGGGGGTTTAGTTTTTAGCATTTTAGCTTGGGGTGGGGATGGGGGGGGGGGGTTAGGTTTTTGGGGGGTGGGGGAGGGGGGTTTAAGTTTTTTTTTGGGGGGGGGGGGTAGGTTTTTTTTAGCTATTTTAGGTTGTATTCACATTGGTTCTCGCGGTTCTCACAATAAGGGTGGTTCTCGCATGAGCCCCTCCCTATATATATATATATATATATAGGGGACCGCTAAAATGAAAACCACCTCCAGTTGTAAGAACCGCGGGAACCACTTTCTGGCAATTAGATTTCCAAAATGGATGGATGAGATTAAAAGTAGTTAAAAGTAATATTAAATTCTTTTTTTCTTATTATGTTTTTAATATTTTAATCTAAAAGGGTATTTAAGTAATTTTGTTTTTTTCTTATTAATTTTATTGTTTTTTATTACATTTTTGTCCTATTTGCATTAATTGTTATTTTATAAATCAGATTTTTTTTATTAAACAACAATTTGAAATCATATTTTTTGATAAAAAAAATTTTACGTGCGTTTTTTACGACCCGTTTTTTACGTGCGTTTTTTTACTACCCGTTTTTTATGCGCGTTTCTTTATGACCCGTTTTACGCTCCGTTTTTTCACGCCGGTTTTTGCACGCCGGGGTTTTCAAGCGTTGTTTTTTTAACGCGCCGTTTTTACGCCGGGCTTTTTCAAGCGTCATTTTTTGAACGCGACGTTTTTTACGAGCCGTTTTTTCAAGCGTCGTTTTTCACACGTTTATTTGACGTGCCGTTTTTACGCCGGGCTTTTTCAAGCGTCATTTTTTGAACGCGACGTTTTTTACGCGCCGTTTTTTCAAGCGTCGTTTTTCACACGTTTTTTTGACGCGCCGTTTTTTACACGTTTTTTTACACACCATTTTTTACACGTTTTTTTACACGTCGTTTTAAACGCACCGTTTTTTACACTTTTTACATTTTACGTTTTACGTTAAACTTTTTAAACTTTTTACGTTTTACGTTAAAATATTTACGTTTTACGTAAAACTTTTTACGTTTTACGTTGTTCGTAAGACTTTTTACGTTGTTCGTAAGACTTTTTACGTTTTACGTAAGACTTTTTACGTTTTACGTAAGACTTTTTACGTTTTACATTTTACGTTTTTACGTTTTACGTTAAAAAGTATAAGTTTTACGTTAAAAAGTTTACGGTTTAACTTTTTTTTACAAAAACTTTTTTACGCAAAAACAAACGCACACAGAAATTGCAAACTCGGTAGGTGTCTCAGATATATTGTTATCATCATCGACTAGGGGGGAAAATAAAAAACCAACAACATCAAAACAAAGTGTATCTCGAAAAAAAAAAACGGGGTTTGGCTCAGATTATCCGATAATCAAAAGGCTGTAAAAGTGGGGTTGCAGGTTCAAAAAACCTACCCTCCACCGTTTTTGCCGCGCCATCGTCATCTAAATCTACGTTTTTTTTCATCATCGCCGCCCAATCGACCATATCAAAACCCACACATAGTTCACTGTTTCAAATCATTCAAAAGCATCAGCAAAAACCCCCCCAACGCCACCGCCACCACCACCAACAACCGTCGCCCACCTTCATCACAAAAAAGCACCAGCAAAAACCCCCCAACATTCAAAAGCATCAGCAAAAAGCACCAACAAAACCAACCAAATCCCAACATTAAAAAGCATCAGCAAAAAAACCCCAATATCAACAACATAAATCAATCATCGGAGAATCCCACCAGAATCACAAACAATCACCGGACTACACCATCGTCGGACCTACTCTCCCACGGTCACCCACCTCTGCCCCACACCACCCAAAAAACCCCCACCGCCACCAACCCCAACGCCACCAACCCCAACGCCACCGCCACCGCCACCACCACCAACAACCGTCGCCACCTTCATCATAAAAAATCCCCCAAAAAAATCCAAATTAAAAAATAAGAAAGATAAGCAGATCTATGTGATAAAGAGATATATAGGAACAGGTGGGTGTGGGTGACTTGAATAGATGGCGGCGGAAGGAGTGGAGGTCACTTGTGGCGGCGGAAGGGGTGACGGTGGAGGTCGTCGTTCAGTTTCATCATTACCAAATACAAAAATGGAATCCTTTCATCATTAATAATGTTGTTTTGTATTACCAAATACAAAATGGAGGTAGTGGATGCACAAATGCAAGCCATGTAGGCCTGATCCTTTACAACTGCTCAAAAAATGGAGGTAGTGGAGGAGCCCACTGCTCAGCCCTTTCATCAAAGATCTAGATCTGGTATCGTTAATGAAGATGGTGGAAGGGACTTCACTTTTGAGATCTAGATGGGTACAGAGAGATAGATGAGAGGATTTTAAATTTTGGTAAAGAGATGAAGATGATAGAATTAAATGATAGATGAGAGAGGAGAGAGAAGAGGGGTAATAAAAAAGTCAGTGATTTAAATGAAGAGAGAGGGGGGGGGGGGGATTTTGACATTTGCGGTAAATGACCAAAATACCCCTTTCTCTGATTGGTTAAGAGTGGTTCTCGTGGTTCTTACAACTGGAGATGGTTTCTATTTTAGCGGCTCCCTATATATATATATATATATATATATATATATATATATATATATATATATATATATCGCTTATTTTTATCTTTATCTTTATCTAAAATTAATAAATAACTTCAATTTTGCAATTTAGACCTTTCATTTTTTTTTTACTTTTAACCCAAAGTATTTCATCTTTTGCAATTTAATCACAACTCTTTTTTATTTTCAATTTTGGTGCACCATACTTTTCATCTTTCCCAAATTTTCCGTTTCGTTCTAAATTTTGTGCGTTAACGCACGGCAACGTGCGTGTGAGGTTCAACATTTTTTCGTATATTTTTTCCCGTTTTACTGGCGCGTCGCGTCACATCTATTTTTCGCTGTTTGTCAAGTTCGTCCAACACGCGGGTCCTGGATGAACTTAGTTATTTTTTTCTATGTTTTACGTTCGGTTTAATTTCTCAGTAACGAGCGTGCGTGATTCAAAGATTTTACGTCTGTTTTTCGCTCGGCGTTATTTTTTCCCCGTTTTTTATTATTTTGTTTTTACGAGCTTTTCCGGTGTTGGTGGTCGCTGACAATGGTTTAGTATTGCTACTACTTAACACAGTTTTATGACAATCACTGCAACGCAGGGGCTTAATACTAGTGTTCTTATAAATGATGGATAATTAATTGTTTTGGGTAAATTTATTGATGTGACTGAACTCAAGGCTTAGGTGCTGTTTGTTTTTCTGAGGTAAAACGTCTGCAGTCCGCGGACCACATCTGCAGACATCTGTAGCAGAAGAGCTGGACCATACCTCTGCAGTTTGCAAGAAGAAGACTGTTTGTTTTTTTACTTCTGCAAACTGCTGAAATAAACTGAAACATAAATAAACTGATTAATTAAACTAAAAAGAGTTTTTCAACATTCAAACTTAAATAATAGTTATACAATACTGAAATAATATTCATAAAAAAGACAATAACATTTTTTTAAATCATTGAATTCATGCTTTGCATTAACTGCTCAGCAATCTCATCTCGTAACTGAGTCGTATATTCATGATCCGTTGCAGTACCATGTGCTTCAACCTCGTCTTCATCAGCATCAACGTTTACTTGCTTATTATGCAACAAAACATTGGGTTGATCGTATTCTGTAAACAATTCAACGCTCAAACCATCTTTCCTTATTAAATTATGTAGCACGGAACATGCAATGGTAATGTTCCTTTGTGTAACCACTGGAAATTGTGCCATCCTCTTCAAAATAGGTAATCTTGCTTTCAAGACACCAAAAGCACGCTCAATTACGTTCCGAAGTCTTGCATGAGCATGGTTAAATTTCACTTTATTAGTCAATGCACGTCTTCAACATAAATCTCCTAGCCAATACCTCACATTACGATATGGAGCCATAAATCCCCGTATGTGTGCATACGCGGCATCACAAAGATAATACTTGTCTGTAAAGATATACAATTAATTAGAAAAGTAAACCAAGTTATAAATATTTAACAAAACATAAACATACCTTGTGGTGGAAACGGGAATGGTGCATGTGGATATGATAATGCCTCTGACAATATTCTTGCATCATGTGCTACACCTTCCTAGCCGGCCACGACGAACGTAAAAATCATGTTGAAATCACAAATTGCTAATACGTTTTGATAGCAATCCCCTTTTCCTCTTTCTCTATATAAATCTTGTTTACTAGTAGGGACAACAGCATGTATTAAAGTTCAATCTAGTGCAGCAAGCGCTCCTTCTTAAATTCTTCCCAGTCCTCGTTTGTTAAGGTAAAAGTATTTGTTTGAGCGTTGTATATGTTGCCAGTTTTGTTTTTCAAATACACCCTACGTATTTGGCTTTAAGATTATCATATGCATTCTTCATTTGTTTTTGAGTCAAATCCAAGCCAAACTTTTCCTTAAGAACTTTTCCTAAATTATTCCATGAGTCTTTATGCAAACTCAATCCTTTCCTACCCACCGTGTTTATCTCTTCAATGCAAGTCTCTAATAAGCATTTTAGATGCTCATTTAACCTTTGTTGTTTCTCTCCCATTTCTACTAATCAACAAACAAGCAATTAACATACTAGGCGCGAATCATGTCAATCCATAACAAACACAAAAACTCTAATCAAACAATTTATCAAGATGAACAACAATTGTAATCAAACAAACACAAAAACTCTAATCACACAATCTATCAAGATGAACAACCATTGTAATCAAACAAACACAAAAACTCTAATCACACAATCTATCAAGATGAACAACAATTTATAATAAAACAAACAATATTTTTAATCAAATTATTCATCAAGTTGAACATCTATATTCCATAACATAATCATAAGAGAAATGAGAATATAAATACCAATAATTAACTTTATGAACTAACATTAAGAAAATAACAATTATAAACTAACACTAAACAAAAATCAGAATTGAAAGAACAATTATAATATGAATTTAACATAAAGAAAGAAAAATCAATGCTAAAAAAACAACAAACAATAAAAAGAATGTTTTTTTTTGACAAAAATTAAAAGTTAAGAACATACCCTGTGTAGGTGTCGGCTGGGAGGCAGAGAAGCAGCGACGGTGGAGACAGATGGTGGAGGTTGACAGCGGAGGCAGAGAAGGTGGAGGTGTCGACGGTGGAGGCAGAGAAGGTGGAGGTGTCAACAGAGATGTGGGGGTGGCAGAGGAGGTGGAGGTGTCGGCTGGAGAAGGTGTCGGTGTCGGCTGGAGAAGGATGCTAGGGTTTTGAGATTATGTTTTGAAAGAGCAGAAGGAGCCTTGAAGAGCCTTGAAGATGTGAGTCCAGGTCTGCGCGAGGAAGAGGTATGGAAGACCTTTTTTTAATAAAATCACTTCCAAAAAACAGACATGCTGTAGACTCAAACGTCTGTGCGTGGTCTGCGTGAGGCAGACATAAGAGGTTATGAAGTGCTTTTCACAAAAAACAAACACCCCCTTAGATAATGTGTAGTCATCCCTTATGTGGTTTGTTCTTTTTATTTTACATGTGACTTCCACGTTATCAATGATTGAAAATTGGGTAAAATTGTGTAGTGGTGAGACATGTGAAATTAATGAGTTTGAAATTGAAAATAAAAAAAATTGGATTGATTAACACACTAGTCAATCAATCACCCTCTCTTTTTCTACGTGATATAAACCACGAACAATTGCCCAAAATGCCAAACCACATGGGGAGGGGGTGGTGTAGAGCATGTGATTGCATGTAGTTTGGCCAACCACATGCTCACCACAGATGGTCTTAGAGCATTCTTAAAGGTTTCCCTATATTTTTTTGAGTGTGTGACTTATATTATAAGGAATGATTGTGAGTGTAAGAGAGAAAGAAATGTTATTATTCGTTTGTAAAAATATATGAGAATATTGTTTACTCATATTAATTTTTTAATATTTTTTAAAGTTGTTGTGAGTGGAGGAGAGAAAAAATGTAATGATAATGGTCTAAAAAATATTATTTACTGAAAAATAAGAGAGTAAAAGTAATAATTTAGTGTAATTATAGAAATGAGTATAAGGAATTCAATGTAAATGCTCTTATAATTATTCTGTTTATGTTTTGTTTATAGGAGTTTTTTTATTAAATTATTGAAAGAGGACCTTTAAGGTTTCTCTGAACCATTCCGTTCGTGAACCTTTTGATTTTCACTGAGTCATCTGATGCATTTGATT
>JARYGA010059853.1:0-42566 GCA_030545235.1 Helianthus tuberosus
ATATGAAAATGTGGTATTTTACTCTGATAAAATATTTCCTAACTACGGTCCTGGTGAAATTTTCGCTGCCAAATAATGATTAAACCAATGATACCACCACATCTGAGTTCGCATCCGCCCGATCCCAGGAGATAGGGGCCGGGGATTACGACAGAAGGTGGTATCAGAGCTAAGCCACTGATTCAGCCACAAAAGTGTTCTGCTGACATTAAATTTATCAATTCTGTTAGGAAATAATCAATAAAATTATGTGCATACGTGTAGATTATTATTTTGTGTTATTTGACAATTTGTTAGTTTACAGCATGAGTGACCAAGGACCTTCAGACGCTTACCGTCAACTGTCCGGTTCACCTAGGGACGAAGGCACCTCTTCACAGCCTACCCTCTCAGGGTATTCGACTGACAACGAAGATGGGATATTCGTGTTCAAGGCCCAATCTGAAGAGCCATTCCCTCCCAAGAAGAGAGGATGGTTCAGCAGAGGAGCGCATGAACGTAGGAAGAGGATGAAAAAGTTACAACAACAGCGAGTTTTAGCAGCCGCTAAGAGAGAAACAGATGCTCACACTCAGGATATGCTCAATAGGAGTCTAGCAAATTTTCATATCTTAACAACTACAGCTGCAGACCCCAATTTAGAGCAACTCATAGCACCCCAGCCATTACCATTGTTTCCCACACAACCCATGGATATCGAACTAGACCCAGCTGAGATTCCTAGGATATCTGCACCCCCTCCTCTAGACTATGACCCATGGTTTAACGACCATAGGGATTACCAGCAACGTTATCCAATCCCAATAGAGTAGCCCATGCAAGACCTAGTAGGACCTTATCCTGATTTGGATCCCTAGACCTATATTACAATAATGACCAATACATCAGGGAGATTCTAGAGAATCCATACCCTCAGGAAGAACAGATGCCCCAGTTCCCAGACCCAATACCAGCACCTGCACCACCCATGAGCACTGAGAATGTGCAAGAACTCCGAACCTTTGGTGAGGAGATTTTATAAGGGAGTGAAAGGATGAGGCAAATAGGGGAACGACTCGTCTGAAAATATGACGAGTGTAATATAGAATTTTGGATGAACCCCTATGATTAAGAATAATAATAAATAATAAATATATATATATATATATGTGTGTGTGTGAAAAAAATATCTTATATATATAATAATAATAATAATAATAATATATTGTAGTATAGACCATCTTGTGGTTAGTGATGCATATTAGTATTGTATTTTAATTCCAGTTGTATTTGTAATAAATATAGATGCCTAATATAAAATAGAGTAAGTCGCAATGTTCGACGATTTTGGATCAACATGCTTGTTGTGTGATTGGTGCATTGGATATTTTCATACGATATTAATATTTGGTAATTGTTTAAAATCTAGATGGCCTAAACAGCAAATCAAGAAAACCAGAATAATGAAAATCAAATAAATAACAGTGAAATTCGACACATTGTAAGCCAAGGAATTAGGGATGCCATGCCAGCTATTATCCAAAATGTTAGGGACGCGGATAATAATAAAAGTCGTAATGGGAGTAGGCGAACCCATACTAAACTTAGTCACAGCGTGCACAATGGACCCATTTTTCAAATGCCAATTCCAAAAAGAAGAAGAACCATGTCTTATGGTTGTTCTTACAAAGAATTCTGGTCTTGTAAACCAATAGAATTCTCTGGCAATGAAGGGCCCATTGCAACTCTACGTTGGATAGAAAAGACTGAGGCAGTCTTAAAAATAAGCAAGTGTGCAGAAGAAGATAAGATAATGTTTGCTTCCAACCTGTTTAAAAATGCAGCGTTAGAATGGTGGAACACTATCCTCCAATCTAGAGGAAGTAACAGGGTTTATGGTATGGAATGGAACGAGTTTAAGGATACGATAGAAAGGAAATTATGTCCTCCCAATAAAAGGAACAGATAGCAAATAAATTCTTAAACTTAAGAATGACTGGAGTAGATAGTAAAGGTTACACTACTACATTCTTTAAATATGCTAGAATAGTGCCAACCCTAGCATCACCTGAACCAGTATTAATCTCTCGTTACATCTGGGGATTAATCAGTGAAATCAGGCATGTAGTCAAGGGAGCTAGACCACAAACTATAGAAGAAGCAGTAGAACTAGCTAATACCCTGATAGATGAACTGGTACGTACTCAAGAAGAAAACCAAAGGAAAAACCTAGCCCAAAAGCTTACCCAGGAACTTCGCTACGGTAATTCCAACCGTGGGAAAAATGTAGGTTCTAATTCTGCACCTTATTGCAAGTATTGCAAAAGGAAGCATTCTGGGAGATGCTCCATATACTGCAATTTCTGCAAAATATCTGGACACAAGGAAGAAGACTGCAGGAAGAAATACACCAATAAGATATGCTACAATTGTGGTAAGCAAGGTCATATCAAGCCAAACTGTCCGAAATTAGCTCCAGCAACAAACAATAAAACTACTAAGAATTCTAGAACATTTGTTCTGACTGCAGAAGAAGCCAAAATGATTCCGGACGTGATTGCCGGTACGTTTTTAGTTAATGATGTTTTTGCCAAAGTATTATTTGACTCTGGTGCAAACCAAAGTTTTATTAATACTTCATTTTGCAAACTTCTCAATCAACCATTAACTAAACTCCAACAAGAATGTTTAGTAGAAACAGCGAATGGAGAAACCATTAAGATTACCGAAATCTTGCAGGGAGCAAGAATAGAATTTCTAAATCAAAAGTTTATTGCCAACCTTTACCCAATGAATCTGGCAGGATTTGATGTTGTATTAAGAATGGATTGGTTAATAGCCAATAAAGCCAGTATTTTATATGATCAAAAGTCAATACAAGTAAGTTCACCAAAAGGTGAAAAGATCACAATTAAAGGAGACAAGCCAACTAAATCCACAAAATTCATCTTTGTAATGAAAACAACAAGTTATGCTAGAAAAGTATCACTGGTGTATATGATTTCTATAATCATTAACACTAAAGTAAAGGAATTAAAAGATATCCATGTAGTATCTCAATTTTCATAAGAGTTACCAGGGCTACCGCCAGATATAGAAGTTGAGTTCAGAATCCATCTGCTACCATGAACAGCACCGATTGCCAAAACACCTTATCGTTTGGCGCCTGCAGAAATGCAAGAGTTAAAGAAACAACTGGAAGAACTGTTAGAAAAAGGATTCATACAGCCAAATTCATCGCCATGGGGAGCGCCGATCTTATTTGTCAAAAAGAAAGACGGATCGATGCGTATGTGCATTGATTACCGTGAATTGAATAAAGTCACGATTAAAAATCAGTACCCATTACCGAGAATCGATGATTTGTTTGATCAAGTGCAAGGAGCTCGATTTTTATCGAAAATCGATTTACTTTCAGGATATCATCAATTAAAGCTATAGGAAGAGGACATTCCTAAAACCGCATTTAGAACCAGGTATGGTCATTATGAATTTACTGTCATGGCATTTGGTTTAACCAATGCCCCAGCCGCATTTATGGACATGATGAACCGAATATGTAAGCCATATTTGGATAAATTCATAATTGACTTTATAGATGATATTCTCATTTACTCTCAAAGTAAAGAGGAACATGCAGCGCATCTGCATGCACTCCTAAATTTGCTAAGAAAATAAAAGCTTTATGCAAAGTTTTCTAAGTGTGAATTCTGGTTAGAACAGGTACAGTTTCTTGGACATTTAGTTAACCATGAAGGAATTCACGTGGATCCTACCAAGATCGAGGCAATTACCAAATGGAAAACCCCTAAGTCACCAACTGAGGTTAGAAGTTTCTTAGGATTAGCCGGTTATTATAGAAGATTCATCCAATATTTTTCTAGAATAGACATTCCCTTAACTAAGCTAACCTATAAATCTGTTAAGTTTGAATGGAGACCAAAACAAGAAGAAGCCTTTAGAATCCTTAAGCAAAGATTAACTAACGCATCCATATTAGCATTACCAGAAGGAATTCAAGATTTTGTAATATATTGTGATGCTTCTAAATTAGGTTATGGATATGTATTGATGCAAAGTCAAAAGGTTATAGCTTATGCATCTAGACAACTTAAGAATCATGAAGAAAATTATACAACCCATGATTTAGAATTAGGAGCTATCATTTTTGCCCTGAATATTTGGAGACATTATCTTTACGGTAGTAAGTTTACCATTTACACTGATCATAAGAGTTTAAGATATGTTTTCGGGCAAAAAGAGTTAAACATGAGGCAAAGACGATGGATGGAGATACTAAGTGATTACGATTGTAATATCCAGTATCATGTAGGAAAAGCTAACGTAGTAGCCGACGCTTTAAGTCGAAAACATCACGAAAAGCCAAAGAAAGTACATTCTCTTAAATTAAATCTGCAGATAGATTTAAACGAATAGATTAGAAAAGCATAGGAATCAGTAATCAAGGATGATACTGAGAAATTGAAAGGAATGATTAAGAAATTAGAACAAGGAACATATGGAATTTGGAGATTCCATAAGAAGAGAATGTGGATACCTAAACTAGGAAACCTACGCCACCATATATTAGAAGAAGCCCATAAGTCTAAGTATACCATGCATCCTGGAAATGATAAAATGTATCAAGACATAAGAAAGAATTTTTGGTGGATAGGAATGAAAAAGGATATAGCAACTTATGTTGCCAAGTGTCTAACTTGTTCACAAGTCAAAGCTGAACATCAGAAACCCTCAGGTTTGTTACAGCAATTGGAAATGCCTGTATGGAAATGGGAATTGATAACAATGGACTTTGTTACCAAATTACCCAAGACACGAAAATGTAATGATACAATCTGGGTGATTGTAGATAGACTAACTAAATCTGGTCATTTCTTACCAATGAAGGAAACATTCAGTATGGAACAATTAGCCAAATTGTATGTAAATGAAATAGTTTGATTACATGGAATTCCTTTATCAATTGTTTCTGATAGAGATAGCCATTTTACTTCTCATTTTTGGACAAGTTTCCAAAAAGCAATGGGAACCAAGTTGAATCTAAGCACAACTTATCATCCTCAAACGGACGGACAAAGTGAAAGGACGATTCAGACAATGGAAGATATGCTTAGAGCTTGTGTAATTGAATTCGGAGGAAATTGGGACGATCACTTACCATTAATAGAGTTTTCTTACAACAACAGCTATCATACCAGTATCAATGCTGCACCATTTGAAGCACATTATGGACGAAAATGCCGAACACCAGTCTGTTGGGCAGAAATTGGAGAAAAGCAATTATCTAGACCAGAAATAGTACAAGAAACAACAGACAAGATTATTCAAGTCAAGGAACGGCTGAAAGCAGCACGCGATCGTCAGAAAAGCTATGCTGATAACAGGCGAAAACCATTGGAATTTCAGGTAGGAGACAAAGTCTTATTAAAAGTTTCTCCTTGGAAAGGAGTGGTAAGATTCATCAAAAGAGGAAAACTAAGCCCCAGGTATGTTGTACCCTTTGAAATTATTAAAAGAATAGGACCTGTAGCTTATCAGCTACAACTGCTAGAGGAAACGGCAGGAATACATGATGTATTTCATGTATGTAACCTCAAGAAATGTTTAGCTGATGAATCACTAGTAGTACCTCTTAAGGTCATAGAGATAAATGAAAAGCTCAAGTTCGTAGAAAAGCCTCTACAAATTGAAGACAGGAAAGTCAAGAACCTCAAACACAAGAGATTAGTTATAGTCAAAGTAAAATGGGATTCCAAGTGAGGACCAGAATACACATGGGAGCTTGAATCAGAGATGCAAAGGAAATATCCACACCTATTTCAGTAGACCTCGAGGACGAGTTCTAAAACAAGGTGGGGATGATATAACAACCCTCCAAAAAAAAATTCCCAACACCCTAATTTATTTAGAATGTCCCTATACGACCTAAAATATACCCCGTATATGATATTTGACCCTAAATACCTTTAATTTTACAAAAATAAAATAAAAACAAAATTTCAGAGGTGCTCGCGGGGCGCGACGACCCTAGCTACCTTTGTCGCTGGCTGCGACAACCTAGGCCACCAAGAGACCTCCGGTACCGCCACGTGTCGCAACCGTGTCGAGTCTAGTGTCCGAATCAGCCAAGCTAGGGCCTACCCTAGCTGGCCTCGCGGGCCGCGAAGCCCCAGGCTAATGTTTAAGCGGGGCGCGACTGAAGTCGAATGGACACTATAAATAGAGGCATTCAGCCTCAGTCCCAACTCGTTCAATCTCGTGCTTTCTCTCTCGAATTTCTACATAGCAATTATAATTTCCGGGTATAATATCCCCCTAAATAACGAAGTTCTGCCCCGTTGTAAGTATTATAACCCCGGTTACGTATTAGATACACTGCCCGATTGATATAGGGTTCCGTAACGGCTGTCATGGTTCTGCCCGACGTAGTCGTTGGAATGTCGTCTCGGGGAGGGTATTACTAATGTAAATATTGGGTTATTATACTAACACACGTGCATTGTGTAATTAATAGATTATAACCAGGAATCCACCAAGAAAAGTCTAAAGTAACAATGTGAGTAATCTCCTTTTTGTAAACTGTTTTTACAAAACCTTAAATAATTTACAATGTGATTAGCAGTGATTGAGTCTTTGTAGTTCTTCTATTACTGCCGGTATGTTGAGGTTTTGTATACAAAATGTGGAACACATTACCATTGGACAACGAGATAGCCAATGTGTAATATGACCCACCAGTCAGGATTGACAATACTGAATGAGTAATTGTGTAAAAATAAACATTGTGATTGCTCTCAATACTGTTAAAGGATAAATGTTTTTTGATTAAACTGGGATTCACTCACCAGTATTTCCCACTGACAAATGTTTTTAAAACGCGTTTCAGGTAACAAAATGTGAAAGCCAATTAGAAGCCAGCTGGAGAGCACTGAAGGCTTGGAAAAATGTGGCTATAAAAGTTACCTAAAAGACGATGTTTTAAATTCAATAAATTAGCGTTTATCCATATAAACATGTTTGTAATAGAAACTTGGGTTTTACCCATGTGTTTATTAATATGAAAATGTGGTATTTTACTCTGATAAAATATTTCCTAACTACGATCCTGATGAAATTTCCGCTGCCAAATAATGATTAAACCAATGATACCACCACATCCGCCCGATCCCAGGAGATAGGGGCCGGGGGTTACGACATCATATCACTCTCGAGTTCCTAAGTAAATTTAGTGTCACGTTTTCCTTCCCATCGAATCTTGACTATGGGAATTCAACTGTATCTAAGTTGCTTGGTTCCTCAGTCCATGATTTCGACCGGTTTCTCGACGAAGTGTAAGGACTCGTTGATTTGTAACTCGTCAAGTGGAACTTGAAATCCTTCTTTTGCTAAGTAGTTCTTGAGGTTAGACACATGAAACTTTGGATGAATGTTGTTTATCTCTTAAGGTAAATCCAGCCGGTACGCCACCTTGCCAATCCTTTCGAGAATCTTGAAAGGACCTACGGAGCGAGGTGCTAGTTTGCCTTTCTTACCAAAATGAACGACTCCTATCCAAGGGGATACCTTGAGGAGTACATGATCACCAACATTGAATTCCAAGGGTTTACGTCTCTTTTCAGTGTAGCTCTTTTGTCGACTTCTAGCCTTGAGTTGATTGTCATGAATCTTTAAATTCTTGTCAGTCATTTCTTGTATGAGCTCGGGACCGGTGATTTGTGCATCTCCGATCTCGTGCCAATAAAGAGGCGAATGAAACTTTTGACCATACAAGGCTTCGAATGCAGCCGTTTGAATACTAGAGTGATGATTTTTATTGTACGAGAATTCGACCAAAGGTAAATGCATGTCCCAATTGCCACCAAAGTCGATTACGCAAGATCGAAGAATATCCTCAAGGGTTTGGATAGGTAGCTCGGTTTGACCATCTGATTGAGGATGGAAAGCCGTACTAAGATTGAGTTGAGTGCCTAGAGAGGTTTGAAAGGTTTGCCAAAGGCGTGAAGTGAAATAACCATCACGGTCAGAAATGATGTCGATGGGAATACCATGGCGGCAAATGATCCCATTGGTGTAGATATGAGCTAATTTCTCAACTCGTTAATCTTTATGAATGGGGAGGAAGTGAGCGGATTTGTTAGACGATCAATAATCAACCAAATGCTATCATGACTAGACGAGGTTCGACGGAGGTTGGTGATGAAGTCCATCGCTATACTCTCCCATTTCCAGACCAGAATTTCTGGTTGTTCGAGTAAGCCCGAAGGACGTTGATGTTCGGCCTTCACCTTGGAACACGTGAGACATTTGGATACGTAAGTCGCGATGTCTTTCTTCATACTCGACCACCAATAGGATACACGAAGGTCTTGGTACATCTTGTCGGCACCGGGGTGAACGGAGTATCAAGACTTGTGTGCCTCTTTCATCAAGAGGCCACAGATGTTGTTGCTGTTCGAAACCCAAATGCGATCGAGGTAGTAAAGAATACCGTTGGGTTTGCTTACGAGTTGGATTTCAGAACTCCACTTCATCTCGCCATACAAATTGTTTTCATTGACGGATGAGTATTGAGCCTCACGAATATGATTTTGAATGTCGTTTTGGAGCTGGAAGCAACCAATACTCTTCACATGAGTTTTTCGACTAAGGGCATCTTCCACGACATTCGTTTTACAGGGGTGCCTCGCCTAGTGGTTTCAAGCGGCATTTCACAGGTAGGAGCGGTCGTTGGTGTACGGGGTGGGGGTGTACATAACCTAGATTGCCCTCTCATTGGGCCTCGTCCCAAGTTAGGACCCACAGGTCACGGAGGGGGGCAAGGTCGAGTCGACCCGGTTGACGTGTGCGACTGCAAGGCGCCATTTTTTGTCCTCGCCCCTGCCACTCGAGTTACCGGCGGAGGGGCCTGAGCTTGCCGCGGCAGCAAGTGATGTTGATGACGATGCTGATGCTAATGATCACCCCGAGCCTTTGGTCACTCAGGTCGACCAAAAGCTCTCTCCGCTGCAAGGGGTGACTCAGTACCCTCAGCACGTCGTGTATGACCAGTTGCTTCTAGCTGTCCCGCTTGCGTTACAACAGATGGAGGATCGGTTAAAGGCGCGGATTGACGCCCACCACACTCGTACTGAGGCCCTTTTGTTACGGGTCATACAGGGATATATTCAGGCGACTCGGGATCGTGGTCGGAGCCCACTACCGATGCTGACGTTGCCTCCACGACCGGGCCAGGAGCGTACCACTCAGGACCCGGGGCCGTCGGCCACCTCTCAGGATCCTCAGGGTCCCGATCCGACGCTTTACTGTAGTGTGTTATGTTTTTCGTATTTTGACTTGTATGTATTTTGTATTATGTCATGTATAAACAAATGAATTATATAGTTAAATTTGCAGCTTTCAGTTTATTTATATTTGTGATGTTTATGTATAATATTTAGATCCGATGGTTTGATTATGTATAATGTATAAAACAGTTATAACGCGTCACGATACGATACGATACGAATAATAAGACACGTCACGAATAAAAATATAATACAAAATACAAATACGATACGGAGTGATAAATTATCCTACAAATAAGATACATCACGTAACGATATAAATATATAGCAAATTACAAAACATATAAAAATAAACAACACACACCAAGAAACACACTCAAAACACCAACTTTCACCTAAAAAAACTGGGGTATAATTCACTACTACAAAATAGAGTATTAGACGGTGTTGAAGTTTTATTTTAGACGGGGTTAAAGCAATAACACCGTCTTAAAATCAATATCCATATGACCATTGTGCTGTTTTGATTAAAATATTCAAGAAAATTTAAAAAAACCCGTCTAATGCTTAAACACCGTCTTATACTATTTTATACAACCTTTAGACGGTGTTGTCTTGAACACCGTCTTATAATCCGCGTCCCCTCTTCATTATTAGCCCTAGGCCGCGTCTAAGGTTATCAAAATCTTTGGGCGGGCTAATACTTCCTCATTCCCTCCCAAATCACAAACCAATGCCTCCCCCAAACCCTAGATTGACATCGAACGTTTGTCACCGCCCCACCTCGCCAGACCACCTTCAACACCGCCGCACGACCTTCTGAAACGCTGGACCACAGGTAATTTCCTCTTCCACTTTAGTCTTGAAACAAAATTGTGTGTTGGGGATGAATTGGGTGTTTCAGAACAGTAAGCTTAGGTGTGAATTGTGTGTTGAGAATGAATTTGGTGTTGGGGATAAATTTTTGAACAAACTTTTATGTATGAAATGGGTATATCAGTTTGGGGGCAGGGCATGAGAGCGGGGATGTCAAGATTATGAGAGGGTAGGGTTGAAATGGTGGCCTGATTGGGTCTGGGTTTGACTTTGGTTAGTTTTTACGGATGAACACATTTTGGAACCATGTTTCAGCATAGAATTTGATAATTTTTAAGTTAAATTGATGGTTATATAACCATTTAAGCTATCTGACATATAGCCTCTGATGGGAATCTTGTTAATATGATGTTTAGATGCTTGCCGATCGTTTTGAGGTGTATACACACATATGTAGTTCATATATAGATGCTTGTCAATCGTCTTGTTAATATGTCGGTTTATATATATATATATATATATAAGTCTCTCTAAATTGGAAAGGAACATCTTTGAATTTTTTATTAAATAGTTCAATCTATCAGGCTGCGCTAATCTTGCATAAAAGAAGAATATGATCCTGGTTAGTTTACTCATTATCCGCTTTATGTGCGTGTGCGCTACATGTCGTACCGATTTTTGGTTTATAAGTAAGTTGGGTATCTCCAATCGTTACCCATGAAAATATAATCCAACAAATAACAAAAAAAAGTAGAAGAATTACACTTTTTTTTATCTACAAATAGAAAAATATCTCAGATTAATCAAGTTGTTGTTGATAGGATAATGATTTTAATCTGCTAGGTGTATAAAAAACTGAGAATTATATTGACTACGGTCTTTTGGTATTCCTTTGGCTTTGGTTCAGTAAGTCTCGGGTAAAGGACCCAGATCCAGAAAGGGGTTGCAGTAATTGAACTACGAGTTATGAATACCTGTGTTTTGTCTACCAATTTGTTTTTCATTTGTGTACTTGGAATATTCAATGACGATGATGATCTGAGGATTCATTGGAGTTTGATGCTGGCTTCGGGAGTATTATTATTGTGGATAACTTGCCAGTTGTTCCTAGGGAAAAGTTCGAGAAGCTTGAAGGTGTAGTTCGTAAAATCTATAGCCAAATTGGAGTGATTAAGGAGAATGGACTTTGGATGCATGTAGCTGAAGAGACCGGTAAGACCCGAGGTTATTGCTTCATCGAGTACAACACTCCTCAGGTACTGTTTTCTCTTCAGACTTCATCAGCAGTTATATTTTAACACACCATAAATAACTTTTTTTTTGTGTGTGTAGGAAGCTGAGCTTGAAAGGAGAAGACCAATGGGTACAAGCTAGACAGAGCACACATTTTTGCGGTCAACATGTTCGATGAAATCAACAAATTCATGAAAGTCCCAGACGAGTGGGCTCCATCTGAGAGCAGGCCTTATACACCCGGGGTATGCATCCGGAATTAGATTATTTTCTTTGCGTTGCATATTGTGTAGTTTGTTCCAATTTCATGTGACTAATGGATTTTTTAATATTTTTCATTAAGTTTTTTTTTCTAGAGAACTTTTTTGTATGCCTTATTGATAGTTCGAGCTTTACTTTTAAAGCTCGAGCTTGGCTCATTGGTAGTTTCTCAAACTCGAGCTCTGCCCAGGCTCGTTTATAATAGACTCATTTAGGCTCGCGAGCTCGATAAGTGAAGCTCATTTACTAAACAAGCTTATTTTTAGGTTTGGGCTTGGCTCGTAAACACGGTTAAATAAGCTTGGCTCGGCTCGTTTACTACACAACTTTATATAAAGGGTAAATGTTATTAAATAATAATAAAGACTAATATTACACCAAGGTTCGATAAGGCTAGTCGAGCCCATGCTAGGCTCGAGCTCGGGCTCGATAAATAAACGAGCTTCATTTTAGGCTCAAGCTCGGCTCGGGCTCTCGATAACGCTCAGCTCGTTTCAAGCTTTTTCTCGACCTGCTCGGCTCGTTTGCACCCCTACTTATTGCAGTTCCTGAAAGTAGTAGTTAATGCCTAACGTTTTGCAGTTATTTCGTGTTATCAAGTGTTCATTCATGGGTAATTCTTGTGTTGGTATCATTTCTATAAACTACAATACACATGCTTAGCTTTTTACTGCATATAGCATTGATGAAACATCACTTCCAAACATCATCTTTATGAGAAATCTGTTTGGAGTCATGGGATTTGGTTGAATTATTTATTTGTTTTTTTGGTACATGGGTGAAAGTGGGAAACCATATTTCCGTTTGTGGCTTTTTTGCAGATCTTAAGACTTTTATAAGATATATTGCAAACTAGTTATAACGTTAAACGTTTTGGCATGTTAATGCAGGAGAATCTGCAACGCTGGCTTACCGATGAGAAAGGAAGAGATCAGTTTGTTATTCATGCTGGATCCGACACAGAGGTTATTTTTGTAAGAAACAGAACTAAGCAAGTTATTTTTGTCATTTGTCAAACCGTTCAGGATGCATTTGAAGAGGATGGGGTACTACATGGGAAGAAAGTCTATCTCTTCAGTTGTACAGAGCGTAAGTAGACATGGCACTTAGTTTGTTAGAAGCGGATGATGACACGGAAATGACGTACAATTATTACATTTTATATGTTAGGTAGTTTTATGACGTGTTTGTGAATTGTGACTTAAAACGAACCCGGATTGTGACGTTTATGCTTATGTTTTTTTTTAAAGGCAACCATTTATGCTTACGTTTATGCTTATTAGTTTATGTTTATTTAGTTTTTGTGTGTCGTGAACCGGAAATTGGCAGGTTTGTATTGAAAAAACAAGAAAAACAAAAAAAACGTTTTTTAAGAATTAGCGACGACAGGGAAATAGTGACGATTGCGACGACAGGATAACAACGACGATTTATATCATAATATCAAAAGACGGTGTTCATCAAGTTTAAGCCGGTGTTCAAATTGAACACCAAAAGACGGTGTTCATCAAGTTTAAGCCGGTATTCAAATTGAACACCGTCTAATAAGACTTGATTTTAAACCAGTGTGCTTTAAGACGGTGTTGAAAACACCGTCTTAAAACCCATATCACCCCGTCTAAAGCTCTGTTTTGTAGTATAATACGGATCGTATAGGCTTATATGATCCATATTGAAATGTCAAAGTGTGAGGATAAATTCTTCGATGTGCGAATAGAATCCCCTTTTTCTATCATCTTCGTACATAAATTGTACTTTTTATTGATAGTGACCTATATATGTAACTTTCTATAACTTTTTTTATCGTCTTCGTACATAATAAACAATAACATTTCTATTTATTAAAGCATGCATATAACGACATATATTATTTTTATAAGTGATCTTACACATCATTGTCAACGATGTATCACTAGTATTTTCAATTTTGCACGGTGAGGGAATACGTTCGTAATCCAATCTCTTTTTCTTCCTCTTTAGAAAATTATAATAAAAAAGTGTTTGTGGCATTACCCGTCCACAGAGATTTTTTCTTCCTCTTTATAAAATTATAATAAAAAAGTGTTTGTGGTATTATCCGTCTATATATATATATATATATATATATATATAGGCTAATTATAAGGAGAAAACCCACTCCAGTTGACTAAACCCTGAAAACTCACACATGTGGCTAGGATTGATCCATGTATGATTTTAGATTGAGAGTAGGCAAGGGCATAACCGTCTTTTTCCCTGTTTTCCTTTTGAGATTTGTGTGACCCCTTTTCATGTGTAAGTCTGCACACGCAGACCTTTCAAGCCCTTTCATCATTGCTTGTTCTTGTCATGGGTTTCATTAATTGCATATTGTACTTGTGTATATTAAAATAAGTTTCTAATATCTTCTCTTTTTGTTCTTTTTACATATTCATGGATATAATAATCTCACCCATAATCTCACATCTCATTTATTTCGAACCAGAGAGTGCAGTGAGAGAAAGAAACCATACTCAACATTGAAGGCTATTTGCATTTAACATGGCTGATTCGAACAGCCAACACCATCGGACCGTTACCGGTGGTACGGAGACACTCATTGATCATCCTGGTTCACCCTTAAATGTTGTTCCTCATAATCTTTCACCTGTTTTTGCATTTAATGAAGATGAAGATGCATTGTTTGAGAGTAGGGTTGTTGAAGAACCTGATCCTATTTCTTCAGAGTTTCCAGGTGAGTTTTTTTTTTCTGTTTTATTAAATGTACAGCTTTAAATGCATACGAGTACTTTTGTAATTAAGGATTTCTTGTTTAGTTTTTCATTGGATTGTTCTTGATTCATTTTCTTTGTTTTTTATTTTGTATGTGTAACATCAGCTCTGAATCAAAATGCCACAAATGATGATGAAGATGGTGTTCAGAATTGTACTTTTACACAGTTGCTATCAACAGGTCATTTTTGTTTATGTGAAACCATGATTTTTTTTCTATAGGGTTATTGTAACATACCGTTAGTTTTATGCTTCGTAGTTTGTTATTATTATTATTATTATTTATTTTATTTCTTTTGTTGGTAGAGGAGGAAATGTGTGGTTAGACTTGTATTTTTATTTTTTATGAAACAAGCTTTTATATTTTTGTAGAAGGTGAAAAATGTGTGGCTACACTTGTATTAAGTTTTTATGAAACAAGCTTATATATTTTGTAGGAGGTAAAAACATGTGTGGTTGGACTTGTATTAAGTTTTTATATTTTTTTGGAAGGGGAAAACAGGCTGGGGAAAACATTCGAGATTACATTTTTTGGTTACAAAAAAAATTCCACCAGCATCTACACTTTTTGGTGACATAAAAAAAATGTACTACCATGTTTTTTTTTTTTTTTTTTGCATTTTAGTGAAACGTGTGTAAACTTGTTTTTGAGAATACAATGTTACATGTAAAAAAAAATTAACCTATACGTGTTAAAATTTATTAAACAATACAATGTTTTCTAAGACTCGTGATCTTTTTTTGTAGGTATTCATGCGAACGAGGAGTTTTATGTTCACCACACACCCAATGGCACTAGAATGTGGTGTCCTAATGTTCCTATTGTTTTAAAGCCTGTTGTTGGTTCTGTACATGAAACGTGGAACGACGTGTTCAGTATGTACAAGGACTATGCTGTGTATTCTGGGTTTTCTATTCGTAAGGGGCAAACCAAGAGATGGAATGGTTTTGTCACTCACCAGTATATAAGGTGTACTAAATATTCAAAACCACAGATTAGGCGTAAAACTGATACCTTGGAGCAGTCAACCTTGACTATTAGGAAAAGTAATTTCACAGTGACAGATTGCAAGGCTAGTATACTGGTTAAGTTTTCTGAGGGCAGCTCTATGTGCACAGTGGTAGGGTTCCATGAGCACCATAATCATCCCTTTGTTGAGTGTTTTAATCGTGACCTAAGTAGGATTTCAAGGAAACTACCCTTTACATCCAAACAGTTTATCCATAACATGAGTTTGAACAGAATTGGTCCAATTGTTTCTCACATAATTTTAGTGTCCCTGATGGGTGGACATCACAACGTACGTGGGACGCCAACTGATTTTAAGAACTGGAGCCAGTCGGTTAGGCTTTATATTGGTGACCGTGATGCGCAACTTGTTATAGATCGTTTGAAAGAAAGATCGGAGAGCTTACCAGACTTTTACTATGAGTTTGTGGTTGAGAAAGGGCAATTGAGGTCGATTTTTTGGGCAGACGAAATTTCCAAGATAAACTATGAGGTGTTTGGTGATGTATTAGCTTTTGATGCGACTTATCACACTAACAAGTAAGGTTTTGCAAACTGGCACTTTTTTTCCCATTTAACATATTATTACCTTTTGTTTTTTTCTTTGTCACGCAGGTACAACATGATTTTTGTTCCTATCACTGGTGTTGATAATCATAAACAATGTGTGACATTTGGTGCTGGCTTGCTATTCAATGAAACCACCGAGTCTAACAAGTGGTTACTTGAATCATTTCTGAAGGCACACAAGAAGCAACCAAAGTTAGTTCTGACGGACCAGGACCCTTCAATGAAAGCTGCCATTTCAGAGGTTTTCACAGACGCTCGGCACCGCCTTTGCATGTGGCATATTATGAAAAAACTCCCAACCAAGGTTTTTTTAATTTATCAATCTTGTTTGAGAAGTTTTTATTTTGTTACCTCTTTTAACAGCTTGGGGTCCTGTTATTTATAGATTGCTGGAGACCTATTACAAAACTTTGAGTTAAGGGCATTGATGCATCGTTTGGTGTGGAGTATTCACATGAAACCATCTACATTTGAGACGCGTTGGCAACTTTTGATGGAGGAATATGGGTTACAAGATCACGACTGGTTGAATGATATGTACTCAATTAGGGACCAATGTACCTGCCTACTTCCGTGATATCCCAATGTGCTGTCTGATGAAGACTACATCAAGATGTGAAAGCTCTAACTCAAGCTTCAAGGTCAACTCTACTAGTGCTAACACACTAGTTCAGTTCATGCTATGTTATGAAACTAGGATAGACAATCAGCGTTACAGGCAACGTGTTGCAGAGTTTAAAACCTCCTCTAGTGTATTCATGGACACTACTGATTTAGCTATCGAGAAGCACGCTTTTGAGCTGTACACACATGCAATTTTCACAAAGGTAAGAAAAGAGATATACAAGGGGAAGTTGTTTTGTTACATTCTAAACACGGAGGATTGTGATGATGTTCGTGTTTACAATGTGAATCAGTTGGACAAGCGAAGCAATGGAACCAACACATTCACGGTAACTATGATGTATCCTTATGATGACATCTTTTGTTAAAGCTTTCATTATGCTTTTTTTCACAGAAGCTTATAAATGTGTTTTGGTGTTTTTGTAGGTTAAACTTGAGTTGAGAAATCAGTCGGTCTCTTGTTCATGCAACAACTTCATCCGTATTGGATATCTGTGTAGGCACATCTTTTGTGTTTACCGGGTAAACAATAATGAAAAAATCCCTGCCCAGTTTGTTGTTAAGCGTTGGACTAGGGACGTGCTTCCCAAAAGTATATTTTCTATTGAGCGTCGATACGGCGTTGACACCCGTCCACAAGCTGCTGCGAGAAGTCAGATTCTTGAGATTGTAACCGAATGTGTAGACGCATTAAGAAGTGATGTTGGAGGACTTTCTACTTTCGCTGAGCAGATAAAGGAACTGAAATGCAAGTTACTAAATGGAGGACCAGTTGATGACGAAGCCAAGAATGATAACTATGCTGCTGTTGAAGAATTGCTTGGTGTTTCTTTAGATGGGGACGTAACTCTCAACAATCCAGACGGGATCAGGAACAAAGGATGCGGCAAACGTCGACGATTGTCTAGAGCATCGCAGGATGGAACAAGCAACTCTGCTGTCAAACCTCCCAAAACACCAAGGCTTTGCCGAACATGTATAAAGTACGTGACTGGGCATGATTCAAGAAATTGCAAGAAAAAGAAGAAGAATAAATTGGGTAACGAGGACGAGGACTCAAGCTCTGCGAGTCAGGAGTCCACTTGATTTGGTATTTATTTTGATGTGTGTGCTGTGCGTGTTTTGAAAACTTGTATGACGCCAGCTATTTGGTCTCCATTTTAGTGGAGCGGAACTAAACTTTGATCATCCCTTTTGTTTTTTTTTTTTTTTGGGCTTCCTTTTTGTAGATGCACATGTTTGCATGTGTAGATTATCGGAAAATGGATGCACATGCATATGTTTGCATGTTAGGATGTATGTGGGTTTGGTATGTAGGATGGTTTTCAGTTTAATGACTATGGTTTAATTGATCAGTTGCATTACGAAATGATATGCAGAATGTTTGTGTGAAAACTAAACGTTGTTGATGTTTGGTTGAAGCTGAGAATTTCCTATGTTATGGTTTTTTTGGTTTTGTTTTCACCATGTTACATTTTTTTCCCTGATATTTTTGTAGATTTTTGCTGTGTTGAATCTGAGATTTTACTATCTTATGGATTTTCTGGTTTTGTTTTTATTCCAAGTTATGTATATTATTAGTCAGAAAATGACCCATTTCGTTACAAAAAATAGTAATCAAATAAAAAAATTTAAACACATATAGTATTTTGTAGTTTTTTTTTGTTTTTGTATTTTTTATTTTATAAAACACAAGCCTTTTTTTCTTAAAGAGATAATATATCTGGATGAAGGCTGGATGAATATTACTTGTTATTGTAACAAATTTTATATATTATACATAAAGTAACAACTTTTTATATGGTCAAGTTGTAGATACATATTTTATATAAAATACATACAACAAGATGGGTTGCCCCAACAAGATGTATCTTTTTGTTACTTTCTCCTTTTTATCTGGTGATGCATTTAATTTGTCATTTATTTTCATATCTAATCACCACCATCCACCCCCAAAAGTTTACTTTTTCATTATAAATAGTTTCAGCATACATAATATGTACATCCACAAACCATTGTTAACTAATAATCACACCCAAAGCATAACAATGCACAAGAGGCTATCCGCGGGATCCAAAGTCCCGGATGCTGAAGTGATCGATCTCAATCTTGGAAAAAATGAGTTCATTAATGTCGGGAAGAGACTTCGAAAGTATGCATCGACTCCAGTGAGTGTTGGCGATATGCATGCAACCCCTTTAGCCCCTATGCCCACAGACACGCTTAGGAAGATTTTTACCATTGATGGGCACCCCCGCGGAAAGAGGAGTAGCTTTTGTTCGACCCCCAAGGTGGAACCCGATGTGAAACCTATGGCGCGAGCAATACCGAAAAACATGCGTAGTGTTAACCCTACAGTTAAGTTGGAGCCAAATGTAGTGCCCAAGGGTGAACCCTTTGGTTTTGATACACACACTACCGTTGATGTGATGCCTAATGATGAGCCTACAATATACCCAACAAAGAGACATGTTGATGATTCCAAAAACAGCGATTGGGTTGATGATGTCTCGTGGATGAGTGAAATTGAGTGGGATTCATATTTCCCAATAAACATATCAGTTTCCCCCGTGCCACCAAACCCATGCAAGTGCAAAAAGTGGTTCACATGAAGGAGCTCAAGTAGAAATAAGTTGTTGTTGTGTTTTTCTAATTATGTTTGTTTTTGAAGATGTGTGTTTTTAGGTTAATTAGAAATTAGGTGAAGTATCAGGTTATGAACATTAACTAAGGAGTAATTTATGTTTCTAATGATTTTGTAATTTTTTGTGGTGTAATATATAATTAAAAAAAACTCTCTAGTTTGTGTGTTGTTACTTCTTGATTGGGATGAATTTTTTTCTGTTCGTTATACAAGTACAAATGTGGTAGTAAAACTCTTTCTATGGGTAGGCCCCATGCTAACAAAAGAAAAAAGTAATAAAAAGTAGAAAAAGAAAGAAGTGTGTGGATGTGGGTAATGACAAAAGAATATGTTTATACTGGGGCCCACAAACCCTTGGTACATATCTTTTGTTGTAGATGGATGTCATAGATCATCATTCCAACTATAGGCTTCCAACTATCTCCATATACAACTACTCCAACTATTTTCAAATATATTTTCTTATCTCTCTATTTTCTTTTACAATTCATCTATCTGAAGAGCCTCATCTACCCCTCAAAAAAACATGAAAAGGTGTTCATGTGGGAGGATTGCTACCATCCGGACATCATGGACAGATGAAAACCCAGGAAGAAGGTTCTATTCATGTCCGTTTAAGGTAAAAAAATCGAACCCTGTTTTAATAAGTAAATGTATGTTCTAATCGGGTTTTATGCCCATTATTTTTAATGTAGCCTAGTAACTGCCCTTTCATTGGTTGGGTCGACCCACCGATGTGCCTAAGGTCAACCAGGATCATACCAGGTCTTTTGAGGAACATCAATAACCTACAAGATGAACTCTTTGCCCGTGAGCAAGAAATCCGGAAGAAAAAGAGGGTTATATGGTTACTGATATTAGCGTTAGTGATTGGGAGCTTATTTGTTAGCATTGTTTGTTGAGGGTTTCGCCATTGTTTGTTGAGACTAAGAAATATGTGGTACTTAGTTGGATTATCCTGGGTAGTATGTACTTATTGATGTTTGGTTGAACATGAGAATTTTCTACGTTATGGATTTGTTGGTTATGAGTTTACCATGTTACATTGTTTTTTTCTCTTAGATTTTTGTAGATTTTTCCAGTGTTGAATCTGACAAATAATTTGGTTATGTTTTGACCATGTTACATTTTCTTTTTCTCTGAGTTTTTTGTACATTTTTGCTGTACGTGTGTGTGATCATGTGATTACGTACCGTGTTACATTTTTTTTTCTCTGATATTTTTGTACATTTTTGCTGTACGTGTGTGTGATCATGTGTGTTTTTTATTATGTGCTTTTGTTGATGGTTACTTGAATTTTTTTTTTAGATTTGATCATGTTACTCTTTTTCATTTATTATTTTTTTCCTAAAGGGTGTAACTTATGTAAGTTTTTTTTTTTTTTTTTTTTATGTTTAGAAGTCAGTATTTGTTGAAATCATATAATAATGACACGATTTTTTTAATAACATAGATTGAAAACATAGATTTAACAGAATAGTTCAGTAGCCCTAGTTGAGTACATAATAACTTTAACACTAGATATGGTAAAGTACTGATCGATGTCGTAAGGTCGGTCAAAAAATAAAGTAATAGTGTCCTATTTACCTTTTACTAGTAAAGGGTAAGTAGGGTGTCGAATCCACGGGGAATCGGTGGAAAGTCTGAAAGTTTGTTGTTTTAATTATCATCTATTTCTAAACTAATTGCTTTTTGCAGTTTTTGAGATTAATTATGAAAACGATTGTAAGATTGTATTTGTAAACAATAATGAGAGAAAGGACCAATCTCCGGGTTTTCAGGTTATGCAGAAAATCAGGTTACTTAGTTACGACCAGTTGGAAATCACATAGACATGATTTGAAAACTTGTTTTGATAAATAATTAACGGATAATATATTTGATTGCAATGATCCACGATCGAAACCGAAAGATTGATGCAAATGAATAGTAATCCAGTTAATCACCAATTTTAGATTTCATAAACATTAACAGATTCAATGATTAAAGGTTTAAAACAATGACAACCTAGAATTTAATCCCGGTCGTTGATGAACAAACCAAATAATTGATGAACACGAATGAATACGATAATTAAATATTGTTTAATCAAAACAAAAACAATAGGAACAACTAACCGAATGATTAATCGAATCCTAATCCAAAAAGTCGTAACAATAAGCAACCAATGTTTCGTACACAAACCCTAGTCCCGGAGACGGTCACGGGACGACTAGCCGCTCATGACGCTCGTGCGATCTTCCGAAGCTTGGTTGAAGGATGAAGAACTCATGATCGAGTCCGTCTGTTGTGTGGCTGATGAGTGATATCGATGATGTTGAATGATTATAAGAGCTCCAAGTTGTGTCATGCGGCTGCCCCCTCCAATCGTGATAATGGACTCAATCTTTCGTGATATATTGGAAGCCCACCAAGTTAATTAATTTTGGCTCCTCTCTCGTGATATGTGCTGCCAAAAATCCAGAATAATTGATGATGTGTGTCATTATGAGAGCCCAAAAGTTATCATTACTTCCTCCCAAAATTCGTGATGTTGCTGCTGACTTTCGAAGCCCAAGATATCATGTATTGCTGCCCATTGTCGAGGGCCCAGGAGTGTGTTTTTGAGAGCCCAAAGTATAATAAAGTTGCTGCCCAAAATTTGATAATGAGGACGTGATATTGATGATGTTGGGCCCATTTGGCATCTAAAAATTGTGTAATATATGGCTCCAAAAATCGAGTGTAGATGATATTACCAAACAAGTCTATAATGGCTGCCAATCTTCGATAGTAATGATGATGTTCCCTCGATTCAAGTGTCCAATATATTATATGCATCATGAAGTGTTTTATTAATTAAGGTTTTAAAAACCCTTGAAATCCATCTCACAAAACACACGTGCTGCATGTCCTTGATCCGTAAGCCCCACTTTCAAACCGTAAACCTTAAATCCAATTGACGGTGTCTTATTGTGAAGCCATGATGAAACCGTATGTCACATGTATAAGTGTCTGTTTCTTTTTGTCTTTGAACCATACTGACCGTAAGTCACGAACATCATATGTGCTTGTTCCGTTCCATCACCGTGTGTTCCAAACTTCACCGAATTAAATAATTTACCTGTAAAACCACAAACATACGTAGTTAACATATTCAAGACGCGTAATTGCTTAAAACACAATAAGATATGTAATTTAACACACTTAACGCTCGTGTTTTGCACTCTCCATCACATCCCCGCACTTACCTTTGATTGTCCTCAAGCAAACCGATACGGAACTACTCACCATAGTGACAACACCTCTAAATCTTTAACCAATGCAACAATTTAAGTCCCAAGTCATACCCGTTCCATAGACTAACACAATCAAGATTGACAGTCCGCCAAGCAATTGATGCAATTTCTAAAACTCAAGACTTGTCTATTCAAAACTAACATGCTTAGGATTACACACATGCTACATGCCCCTCACAATATACTCTCCTCTCGGTTTAAAATCTGAACTAGCGTGTAATGTGCTAGTATTAAACACTCATAACCAATCATGAAATCATGTAATCATAAGCTTGTATAACAATCATACCTCCACTGTATCATGTAACACGGCACATATCAAAAGGACTTTCGGTTTTGGGCTTAGGCTAAAGGTAGGAGATTTTTCGGCTTATATTTTTTTTCTTTTTCGTGGCGAACAAACAACAAACCAACCGTGACAATTTTATTTGCAACACATAATGACTAACACATTCGGGTTGGTTTCTACCCAAGAACATAAATGATATTTTCAACACTTCTGTTTTTTTTTCTATTTTTTTTTCTTTTCTCTTTTTTTTTCTTCTTTTCAACTATTCATACTTTGTCGTTCACGGTCGGTATCAAACAATTCACATTGGGTGAACAAACGAACGGTAAATAGGCTCAACAGGGCTACTAAGGGTGATAACTAGGTAAACACAAAACAAACGAACAGGTGTACGGGATATCCTAATGCCTTTATCATTTACGTGCACATGTCAAACCACAGTCTCAGCATGCATCAAATCACACAAGTTCTAAGACAGAATAACATGCGGCCTGCTCTCAACAAATGAAGTCATAATGTAAATCATTCTATCATTCTACAGACTCAAAATTCTCACCAAGAAAGGGTAAAAGGTTTCCGACATGTAGCATATGCAATCTAAAGCATGTTACCCCTAAATAGACATCTCTTTTCAATTCTTTTATCCTAAAAACACCTGTCGGACCTACTCTCATGAAACTTAAAGGAACGACCATGACAAGGGACTATGTTAGTTTACTACCGGCAAGGAACCCATTAGCGATTGAAACATTCGGTTTTCGTATCCATTTAGTTCACTTAAGGCGATCAAATTCTTTAAAATTTTCAATTTTTTTCAGTTTTCATCGTTTTCAATCACCTTCAACCTCTTTCAAACTTTATCCCAAGCCTTTCCCTTCCTGGGTTCCCATATCCCCACACTTGGGCGACAATGTCCCCAATGTATGGTGCTTTTAAAACAAAACCCGGGAATACCAACCTACAAACCTCATGAGCGGCCGTACCTAACACAATAAGCAAAAACACATTCCCTAGACATAATAGTTCGACACCACCAAAAACACAAATAAAAATGCAATAATAAAAGTGGAACAGACTCCCCTGGTTTAAAACGTAGAATCCTCATGCGTCATGTTCCACCACGACCGTATAGCATTTCATTCGCGGCCGTGTCCAACAAGTACTCGGTCGATCTCTACTTTTAGTGTTCAGATCATCCCCGTCCAAATGGAGATTGAGTATGGACAGTTCTGACTGAACTCTGATCCATGCATTGTCCGCAACTGCATCTAGAACGTATCGGGACTTCACCAAACATCCCCACACTTGGACCATTGCATCCATAGAGATTAATAACCTGGTAACCTACAACAATACTCATGCAAAACAAAACAAATATACACTACTCTACATCCTCGGGCTGCCTCCCGAGAGCGCTAAGTTTATAGGTCTTCAGCCAGACCGTACCTGATATACCCTTATGGTGGTCGAGTTGAACATTTACCTACCGAGTTTCCTGCATATGCTCGGTAATTGACATTCCAATTTCCTATATGCTCTCTTGTGCCAACAATATTTGTTGAAACAGTACGGAACCAGTGAATTCCACATTTGCCTGCCGAATTTCCACGGTGTGTTCGATAATTGACATGTCTAGTCTTCACCTTCTTTCCTATCAGGAATACGTCTGTTGCATCACTGATTAGCCACCTCACTATACCTTGCCCGAGATCTTCTTTACTCACCTTTCTCTTATTCCCACTCGAGCCATCATCCCCGACTTTGGTAGTTGGAGTAATCAAAATATGCTGTGGTTCAGGATAAACTTGGACTACATCAGTCTCTAGTTCCTCAGTAGGTGCTAAGTCTTCATGTGGGTTTAAACATATAACTTCAAGTCCAGGAAGACTTTCAACCTCTTCTTCATCTTCGACAACCAAAACTGGTATTTCTTCAACAAATGCAGGAATGGATGTGGTATTATCCCTCACAACCTTCAATGTTGCAATTTGTTCGTCTATTCGATTCAATCGTTGGACCATAGCCTCAGTTCTCGACCTACTCTCTTGTGCCATCTCCCGCATAATATCCATGATTTCATCAAGTTTAGAATTTTGGTGTTTACCTTGACAATCATTTTTTACTTTCATAATGTTGATCTGAACTCCCTTGGTAATTACCATGATTATTGTATGTTGACTCAGGAGTAGTCATGGTAACGACCATTATAATCTTCCTGGTATCTTGAGAAGGGGCACCACCTCGGATTCGTAATCATCATAATGCAATTTTTGCTCATACTTGTGGTTGACGTTTGACTGATAGTAATATGAAGGTGCCTTGTACCCAAACATCAATTTTTCTTTCCAAAAACACTGGATCTGTCCAAAACACTAGGCAATCTTCATGTATGTGAATTTTCCCACAACAAGGGCATGACTGATGAGCTCTATCCATGATCCAAAGATTTCACTTTCTGCACAAACAAACTAAAATACCCGCGTAGAAAACTAACATATAAAAAAGACTAAAAACTAAAAGAAATATTTTTGGATTTTTGGTTTTTTCTATTTTTTTTTTATTTTTTAAGAAAAACAACTTACTAAACACTAAGCGCACCGATTCCCCGGCAACGGCGCCATTTTGATCGATGTCGTAAGGTCGGTCAAAAAATAAAGTAATAGTGTCCTATTTACCTTTTACTAGTAAAGGGTAAGTAGGGTGTCGAATCCACGGGAATCAGTTTTGTTGTTTTAATTATCATCTATTTCTAAACTAATTGCTTTTTGCAGTTTTTGAGATTAATTATGAAAACGATTGTAAGATTGTATTTGTAAACAATAATGAGAGAAAGGACCAATCTCCGGGTTTTCAGGTTATGCAGAAAATCAGGTTACTTAGTTACGACCAGTTGGAAATCACATAGACATGATTTGAAAACTTGTTTTGATAAATAATTAACGGATAATATATTTGATTGCAATGATCCACGATCGAAACCGAAAGATTGATGCAAATGAATAGTAATCCAGTTAATCACCAATTTTAGATTTCATAAACATTAACAGATTCAATGATTAAAGGTTTAAAACAATGACAACCTAGAATTTAATCCCGGTCGTTGATGAACAAACCAAATAATTGATGAACACGAATGAATACGATAATTAAATATTGTTTAATCAAAACAAAAACAATAGGAACAACTAACCGAATGATTAATCGAATCCTAATCCAAAAAGTCGTAACAATAAGCAACCAATGTTTCGTACACAAACCCTAGTCCCGGAGACGGTCACGGGACGACTAGCCGCTCATGACGCTCGTGCGATCTTTCGAAGCTTGGTTGAAGGATGAAGAACTCATGATCGAGTCCGTCTGTTGTGTGGCTGATGAGTGATATCGATGATGTTGAATGATTATAAGAGCTCCAAGTTGTGTCATGCGGCTGCCCCCTCCAATCGTGATAATGGACTCAATCTTTCGTGATATATTGGAAGCCCACCAAGTTAATTAATTTTGGCTCCTCTCTCGTGATATGTGCTGCCAAAAATCCAGAATAATTGATGATGTGTGTCATTATGAGAGCCCAAAAGTTATCATTACTTCCTCCCAAAATTCGTGATGTTGCTGCTGACTTTCGAAGCCCAAGTTATCATGTATTGCTGCCCATTGTCGAGGGCCCATGAGTGTGTTTTTGAGAGCCCAAAGTATAATAAAGTTGCTGCCCAAAATTTGATAATGAGGACGTGATATTGATGATGTTGGGCCCATTTGGCATCTAAAAATTGTGTAATACATGGCTCCAAAAATCGAGTGTAGATGATATTACCAAACAAGTCTATAATGGCTGCCAATCTTCGATAGTAATGATGATGTTCCCTCGATTCAAGTGTCCAATATATTATATGCATCATGAAGTGTTTTATTAATTAAGGTTTTAAAAACCCTTGAAATCCATCTCACAAAACACACGTGCTGCATGTCCTTGATCCGTAAGCCCCACTTTCAAACCGTAAACCTTAAATCCAATTGACTGTGTCTTATTGTGAAGCCATGATGAAACCGTATGTCACATGTATAAGTGTCTGTTTCTTTTTGTCTTTGAACCATACTGACCGTAAGTCACGAACATCATATGTGCTTGTTCCGTTCCATCACCGTGTGTTCCAAACTTCACCGAATTAAATAATTTACCTGTAAAACCACAAACATACGTAGTTAACATATTCAAGACGCGTAATTCCTTAAAACACAATACGATATGTAATTTAACACACTTAACGCTCGTGTTTTGCACTCTCCATCAAGTACATAGGATAACATAGGATAAGGAAAGTGCCCTAAGGAAAGTAGCCCTTGTATATGAGAGGGAAAATGGGGGTACTTTCTTTTTCACACACATACTAGTAAGTTCACATAAACACCACTATTTAGTCAAGAAACGATCTTGGAGTGCCATACTCAATTTCAGCGCTAAGTGGTTCTGGGCTAAGCTGACTCTCCCACGGGTTGTGGTTGGCCCACGAGATAAGGGTGTTTGGAGAGTAACAAGAGTAATCATCATCTATAGGATCATCTTCAGGATCATCGATAGTCTTTGGATCAACTGCCGGGGAGGTCTCCTTGGTGGCGTTGACTGGTTTTGCTTGGTCTGCGAGCACCACAGATGAAGAGTTTTTGACAGGGGTAACTTGTGTAGTGAAGTAAAATGATCCCCAGTCAACATCAAAAAGTGCCTCATCTAGCGACATCTCATCATGTGTTGTTACTTCAGGTTTAATGTTAGTAAGGAGGTCACTTATAAGCTTAGCATCCATATCCAGATTTTCTTCAACAGTTTGCGGCGTTGACGGAATAGAACGAGTGTTTGTGATTTGAAAACACTCTGGGTTGCAATCCGATTTTGGAGTTTGGAGTTCGAATGAAAGAGTTCTCCGCAATCGTTTGGTAACCCGTTTTGAGTTAGCTGGTGAGGTTGGACTAGACATAATAAGGTTTTTTTTTTTAGTTCTTTATGGTGAACAAGTGATGAAACTAGTGTTTTACATTTCACCTTAATTTATAGACAAACCAACATAGAACTGATGAAACTAATGTTTTACATTTCACCTTAATGATGTTAGGTGGACAAATTAATTAGATTGTTTACATCAGTTTACATCAACATTAAATGTACTACACTAACCAACATAGAAGTTAAGTATTTTTTTTTTTTTTTTACTTTTTCCCCATAATGGGGCATTTTATGAGAATGTACTTTTATATATTTCTTGGATATGGTGTTCGATATGTATGTACTTCTTATGCAGATTAGACACTTCCAAGTTGGCACAATTAATTTGTAAGACTTCACTTTTTTTTCTTTATAGAAATACTATAAGTAAGAGTATTACGAGCCAGAGTATTACAATTGAGTTAAGATACAAGTACAATTGAGAACTATCCTTCATTTTTGTCCATCTTAGATTCCCCATAATCTTAGATTCCCCATAATCTGACATTTATATGACATTGTACTTTATATATATTATTATAATAATGTGTACTATGATATATTTCTTGGATATGGTGTGGGTACATGCGTGTACTTTTTTTGTAGATTAGACAATTCAAAGCTGGCAGCATTATTTTTTGTAAGACTGTAGTTGTTTTTCTTTATGAAAATATATTATAACTAGGAGTAGTTAGCTTTGCATAGGAGGTAACTCAATTTAATATATGCTGTTACATTTTTTTTTGGTACTGTTTAGTGTACCAAGAAAGGTTTTTTTTTTTTTTTTTGTAACAAAGTAGTTTGTAGTGATAGTTATGGCCGCTTGACTAACGCTAATTATTAAAAAAGTTATCAAACGGAAATATTGCTTTGTAACACCTTTTTTTACATCATCTTATTGTATGCTTGTCAAAAGAAAATATTTATCTTAGTCAAACTTCCCAGTAGTTTACTTTTGGTTCACCAAAATGTAACACTAAACGTACACATAAATTGTTTAAGTTGTCCAGATCAACGACAGACATTAATAGTTAGATACATACAGGCAACTGACAAAGTACGAGTTTAAATTGTCCACAATAGGCCCATCCACAAAAAACATAACATTACCATACGGAGCAACAACTTACACCGATAATGCAGCATCGCGAACCTTTCCATCCATTACATTCACAGCAGAGAGTAGTATGCGTGTAGCGAATTTTTTTCGGAGGGTAAGAATCTGTTTTTGCTTGTTCTTCCAGTTGCTACTAAAACCACATTCAAAGTGTTTACTAATGCCGTTAAAATTCTGCATGTGGTGCATAAGGAATACTGCACTATCCATTGGATGTGCAGTTGTCGCCCAATGGATATCACACCTCTTAATCTTGGCTTGCGCAATTTTATCCTTTGACGGATGTTCGGAATGCTCCAAATAAGCGTCCAGCATATGCTTCTGTTAAAAAACGATAAACTAATCAGTTTTTGTATGAGTTGCTGTTTTTTCATCATAATGTTTTATGAGAAAAGAAAATGACTAACCACTTTGTATGGTGTATCTTTTTTGTAGTAGTCTTGATTATCCCTAATGCCAGCTAAGGGTGTGCGATCAGGCTTGTGGTCTATGACGGTTATTTCGCCGTTTTCCAGATCGAAAACAATCATGTAATATTCATCATTCTCCAGGATTGGAAAGAAAACCATTTTCATCCCAATGAATTCATATGCGCCGCCTACGACCATCCTTTCGCCGAACGTTTTCATACGTTCATCATCATTACAAGTAGAATCCGTCAATAACTAGCTGTCCTGTTTTTTTTTCAAATAAGATGTGTCAATAAGGTGGTGCAAGCTTACAACGTTCCAAAAGACTTAATAAATCTAAAATCACAGACAAAGATCAAGTAATATAGTATGAATACTTACTATCACAGTTGTGCTAAAATAAATTCGCGTCGGGCAGCCGTCGGTTCTATCAAGTTCTTCAAAATTCATCACATCTACCCAAGCATCAACCACATCAGAGCAGACCTTCACTTCCTCCCTCAATGTGCGCATCAGCGTTTTTGTGAGTTCCAAGCCGTATATACTCTTGAACATAACATCTCTGCGTAAGACAATGTTAGATATGTAAATTAGATTCTGGATATCAAGAAACTAGGACCATTATGTTTTACGTATATCTTTTATAGCTGAACTTACCCAGCAGATTGACCAAATTTTTTTGTTACCCCGCTAGACAAGGAGATGACCATTTCCCGTGTCCTGTTTTGTGAAAAATCATCATATGCTGTTATACATTTAAAACATAATAGACTATTTTTTTTAAAAAAAAACATACTATTTGGAGCAAAACATTCCCTAATCTATCAGAGGACCAAAGTTTTGCATAATGTAACAACTAGTATTTTTAATATTTTAAACTGAAGCTTACATTGAGTACTTCACATCGAATAGAAAATCCCAAATACGTTGTTCTTCCGTTGTAATGTCGATTTCCATTTCGTGTTCATGGTCATCACATGAGCGGTTGAACCTACCAACTGGTTTTCTTCGCCTTGATTCAAGTTCCTTTACCCAAGCATTACGTGTGATATCATTTTCAGCCGTTCCCTTCCCTGCTCAATTTTAGTTTTTGTTCGTTAGTATTTAAAAAAAAGGCAAGTTTATTATAATTTTTGAACGAAGTAAAAAACATGTAGAACTTACCTTCTTGTTTTTTGTCATCACTTTTTTGTATCATAGTTGGTACGGAAGCTTCTGTATTATGCATATCATCGACATCATCACCTGCAATTTTTTTTTTGGTTTTGATAAGTCGGATTATCTGTTGTGTACAGAAATAACACATGTGCATTTTTTTTTTTTTGGGAATCATGAGTTACCTAATTCGGGGTCTTGTGTGAGCAGGTGAAAGGTAGGCGCATCAAACAATCCTTGCATGTTTTGTGTTTCGTTGTTCTTGTCTATTTATATTCATTCACATGTACACACACACATACCTGTTAGTTTGTTTGTGTATGATCGGGTTTTCTTGATTTTTGTACACATGTGACGGGTTATATGTAAGATGTAAAACTTACTTGTTGTTGTAGTTATCGTCTCTTGATGTTCTGCCTCATTTTTTTCATCGCCTATGACTCCACATGTAGCACTTTTTTCTGTAGTGGTATCTCCGCATCTTTCTCCATGTATCATCTCTTGTGTTTTGTCAGCCTTACCCCCATCTATTTAGTTAAATGTGGTCACATACACACATGTTACGTTTAGTTTGCAATTTAAGACATACATAAGGTGGTTTACTTTATTGTTAGTTAAACATTTTGCATTTTTTTTTATCTCTAGAGAAATGTAAGATTGATGTCATTATTTTTTTTATTATTTTTTGTATCTACAATTAGTTGTTGGATCAGATAGGCACACCAATTGATTTTACTGAAATCTGTATCTCCAGTAAAAGTTTTCAAAATCCACTCTTTCATTCGCCCATTTTTGTTACACTCAACCATGACGGTTAAGAATAACATCAGGAAGTCCAGTCGGAAATGAAAACTGTTGGCTTCATCACTTGTGAGTATAGATTGTGCCAGGTTCGTCGGTGCCACAAATCGTTTACGATATCGTTTTCTCCATGCTTCAACAGCAACATCAAGCTTTGAATATGCTCGTACAGTTGGCATGTCTATGCCCTTCTTAGGAATCCCTAGAAGGTCATGGACAGACTGAACATCAACATCTATTGACCCACATGGCATTTCAATAGCCATTTCTTCTGGGTTAAAGTGGTCCACAACATAGTGTGCAAGTTTTAGAGGTATCCCACTGATGTTGAATGACAACATTTTTCCAAAACCCATCCTCTTAACGTCTTCTTGTTGGTTCCTCGTTAGAGACTTGATGCATTTGAACAACTGCATAAGTGACGAACGTGTTTTTAATTTAGCCCACTTATGCGTCGTTTTTGCGTGTTTGGCACTTCGGGTTTCCACCCGATCATGTTTTACTTTTTTTGTTTTTTTTTTACACCAATTGCATCCTGTATTGGCAGAGCTGTATCTGCAGTCATCTGTGAGTCACCATCTGCTGAAACTAAGATAACAACTTTTGGTTACGATGTTCATATTTTATAAAGAAGGAAAGTAGTAGTGGGGTGTGTGTACGTACTTATTAGTTTCCTTTTGACATTTTTCTTTGGTTTGCTATCCTCACGCCATCGCTGAGCTGTAAATATACATTTTTGTAAACAATTAGCATTAAAGTACCGAAGCCAAGTATCGAAACATATATTTATTTAGATTCCCAAAGATCATTTCTAGTACAATTTTGTACCTCCTCTCGTACGTGTTTCCGGCCCGTCCTGATCGACGTCGCCTTACAAATGTTTTACAAAGTCATGTACACAAATATTAGATTCAAGAAATATGTAACCAAAAGTTCCATACATTAAAAAATGTACCTTTTTTTCCTTTCTCAATGTTTTCCATGGGGGTGTCCAAGTCACTATCTGGTAAAACTGAGGCACCATATTTGTTTTATTATTTATATAAAGGATAAATTACACTTTTCGTCCTTTATGTTTGTACCTAGTTGCAATGGATGACCTTTACCTTTAATATTTACAGCCACAGTCCTTTCTTTTGAAAACATGTTACAGCTTTCGTCCTTTGCCTCAAACCCAGTTATAAAAGTTGGTTAAGTTACATCACGTGCACAGCACGTGAGGGCATTTATGTCCATTTATATCACCCAGCTACCCACCATTTAAAACCCCCAATATCTCCCCCAAATCCCTCATTTATCAGTTCACTCCTGATTCTCTCCCCTAGGTCTTCGAAATGGCATAACATCCCCAAATTCATCTGCTGCTCTGCTCGATCATCTTCTTCTGCAAGAAATTTTACTTGTACGGTCATAACGATGAATCAAGAACCAGTACCACCAACGTGGTTTATACGAGAGACCATGGATGGAGATGAAGTTGTTCAGTTGTATGGTAAGTTTAGCTCTAACCTAAATTCTGATCTTTTTGAATGATTCAAGACAACCTATTGTAATGTGTATGTTTCTAACTAGTAAAAATTTGAAATTTGCAGTTGGAATGCCTCATCTATTCAGTATTAGGTTACATCATGGTGGTAGGTTAACCAAGAGTCCTGGTCGGGTATACGAAGGTGGTAAGGTTAATTTTGTTGACATGATCGACGTTGATTTGTTTTCTGTTCACGAGATTTCAGATATGATGGATGAGCTGGGTTATTCTGTTACTGATCATATATACTATTTTTTCCAAAACCCTGAAAAGGATTTAGATAATGGTATTGAATATTTAAGTAGTGACCAAGATATTTTGAACTTGTCTAGGTATGTAGAAGTTCATAAGATTATCAATGTGTTTACGTTACATGGTTTAGACATTATTAAGGACTTCTTTCAGTCACCTATGAAGCCACAAAAGGGCATTACAATTGAAGAAATTGATGAGCCTAGCCCTTATGCAATAGTGCCTTCAAAACTACCTGTAACAAGAAGGTTGCAGTTAGATGAGCAGGGAGGTTTGAGTGTGAATGATCAGGAAGGTTTGAGTGTGAATGAGCAGGGAGGTTTGAGTGTGAATGAGAAGGGAGGTTTGAGTGTGAATGATCAGGAAGGTTTGAGTGTGAATGATCAGGAAGGTTTGAGTGTGAATGAGCAGGGAGGTTTGAGTGTGAATGAGCAGGAAGGTGTGAGTGTGCAGGAAGAACATGTGGACATGTTCTTGTATGATAATGCACCAGTTGACATTGAGGGGATTGACTTAGATGAAGAGGGTCCAGAAAATGAAACAAGCACTGAAGAGGAGGATAGTGACAGTGACTTTGTGGTTGATGAAAACAATTGCATGCCAGATCATGATGTAGATATGAGGGACTACACTATGAATGTTGACATGGAAGTAAATGACACTGTTATTCATCAAGATGAAGATTTATTGTGGAAATGTGCAAAGGAAACAACAATTCCTGAGTTTCAAACTTCCATGGAGGAATTGAAAGCTTTTAACAAAAAAGCTCACTTGTGGCTGTCTAAAATCCCCCCTCTTCACTGGACAAGGTCCCATTTCTCTGGTATGTCAATTGTGTTCCCATTTCTCACTTGGTCTTAACTGGTATACACTTGACTAATGATAAAAACCAATGAACAGGTAGGGCATTAAGTGACATGCTACTCAATAACATGTGTGAAACCTTCAATGGCAAAATACTGGAAGGGAGGGACAAGCCTATCATTGCTGCTTTGGAGTATATCAGGGAGTACCTAATGAGGAGGATTGTGACAGTGTTGAGGGCTATAGAAAGGACTGAAGGTCTTATTACACCTTGGGCACAAGAACAACTTCAGACAATTAAGAAAGATGCAGCCTTTTATCATGTGCAGTGGAATGGAGGGGATCTGTATGGGGTGAGTGGTAAACCTGGACACACAAGGGTAGTGGACTTGGCAAAAAAGACTTGTGCTTGTAGAGGCTGGGAAATCACAGGTATATTATTAATTGTTTGTGACTGACTTTTATCATTATTAACTGTTTTGTGACTGATTGTTCATGATTGTGACAGGCATGCCCTGCAGACATGCAGTGGCTGCAATATGGTTCATGGCTTCTAATGGTCAAAGAGTTGGTGCTTTGGAAAGCTGGTTTGATCCAGTCTACACAATAGGCAGGTGGAAAGAGGTGTATGCTTTCAAGATAAACCCTATAAATGGCAAAGCTCTATGGCCGAAGAGTGATGTTCCTATCAAGATAACACCACCAAAACATCACAAACAAGTGGGTAGGCCAAAGAAGGTTAGGAAAAGGTCAGCCGTGGAGATGGAGGATGAAGGCTCAAGCAAGAAGAAGGGCAGGTAATCAAAGAAGAATATGAAGGGTGTATGTGGAAAATGTGGGAACACCGGACACAATCAAAGGACTTGCAAGGGGCAAGGTGAAAAAAGGAAGGACTAGATCTGTTGGCAGGGGTTTAACTTTTGACTTTTGGTTTGTTATGGCCTTTGACTTTTGGTTTGTTAAGGTCTAACTTAGTACTTTATGGGATATGTATTAACTCTAGATGTTTGGAACATGTTTAAGACATGTCTTTTATAACTTGGTTATCTATGCCAATGTGGCAGTTTTTGTTTGCAATTTGCATTGTGTTTGATGTCTACAACACTTGAATGGGTCAAAACAGCAGTTGCATTGTGTTTGCTGTCTACAGCAGTTGAATGGGTCATTTGTCTTGTTTGTTTGCAATTTGCAGCCATTGAATGTGTCTAAATAGGTTATGTGCTGTTTGCCAAACATGTTATGGCCAAACAGGTTATGGGTCAAAATAGAGACTGTCGAAACAGGTCAATTATGTGCTGCTTACCAAACTGGTTATGTCCAAACAGGTTTTGGGTCAATATAGAGACTGTCAAAACAGGTTATGGGTCAAAAGAAAGACAATATCATTTGCCGAAGCCAAAGGTACTGCATTACATTCATTATATTCATACAAAAGGTACTGCATTACATCAAAACTACTTACATATCATATTTCATACAAAAACTACTTGCTTTAACCTGCATTACATCAAGACTACCACATTACATCTAGACTGCTTTGCATTACATGGACAAATACACGATGAAGCAAACCCAACTCAAAATCAACATCTTTTTCAGCTTCATTGTCTCAGATTTAAGTTCTTTCACCTTCTCCTCTAACATGTTTCTGTTTCGTAGCAGACCTGGGATGATGTTCACACATGAATGGCAATTGGACTGATCTACCCATCCTATGAATCGACATGTCGATCCTTGATCAGGACACCCATAAAAACGGCGACCTGGGTTCCTATCTGTCCAAGAGGTGAGGATAACAGCTTCTCTTCCACAATCGCATAACACCATCTTCATTTATGAGCAGATGATTTAAGATCCAAACCCTAATTTTGGGTCAGTCGCGCCGTAGAGAGAGTTGCAGGTATGGGAGCTGTAACAATGGGGAAGAAACCCTAATTAGGGATTTGGGGGAGATATTGGGGCTTTTAAATGGTGGGTAGCTGGGTGATATAAATGGACATAAATGCCCTCACGTGCTGTGCACGTGATGTAACTTAACCAACTTTTTTAACTGGGTTTGAGGCAAAGGACGAAAGCTGTAACATGTTTTAAAAAAAAAGGACTGTGGCTGTAAATATTAAAGGTAAAGGTCATCCATTGCAACTAGGTACAAACATAAAGGACGAAAAGTGTAATTTTTCCTTATATAAAACATAACTATAAGACAATCAAAAGAAAAAAAAATGCTTTTTACGTACTTATTAGCTTTCTTCTGTGTACCTTCTCGTCACAATGTGCTTCCTTAACTACATTTGTACAAGTTTTATATAGATCACGAACTACTAACAACCTTTACAAAATATTTCTTAAAAAAAAGACTAAATTTAAACCTTTTTTAGCTCCCCTTGTCCGCATTGCTGGTCCGCATGTATTAGTATCTGGTGTCACTGTTTTTAGAAAGCTTACGGAAATTAGACAATAACATGACAACAAACATGTAATGAATTCAAAGTAGTTACGTACATATTTGTTGCCTGTTTTTGCGCTTCTCAAGCACCGGGGTATCACGAACCTTTTTAGCTGCATTTTTTATTTGTAATCAACATCAATAAAGACAAAATGGATTTTAATCTGTAAGCATAGTTGATCACAGGTTTTGTAATTTATAAGCACCTGTGGTCATTTTTTTTTTTTTTTTGTTGGATTTGTTTTTGCTATCCTTAGCTGTTACAACGGATTACTGCAAAGTATGAGATAAAGAGGCAGTCAATATATGGTCCACATGACTTTTATAACAAACACAAATGACCAGTAGATAACAAATATAGGACCCCAATCACCAGTAGAAAAAACAATGCAACTATCAGAAATGAACATTCTTCCCGCATTTTTATGATTCTATTTTTTATTATCCCCAAACTTTTCATTTTTTTTACCATTTCTCATTGTGTATAGGTAAACAAGTACACACTATCAGTGTAATTTTTTTTCTCAAACTAAATTAACCCACAAATCAGACCCCCCACCCCCAATTGATCATGTGTTCATCCCAAAAACCCCTAATTCTACCCTGTCATTAACAAAAAGCCAGATGTATGAAGAAACTGATCACTTTGAAAACTCTTTAAAAGTTTATAGTCTTTATTTTCACACATCCCAAATCTGTATCTCTAAAGGAAAATTCATAACTAGCTAAAATTTTCAACTTTCTTTTTAACAAGTGAGATTATTTAAAGCAAACAAAAACCCCTAACGGTACCTGTTATTAAGAAAACCCAAATGGGTATAAAGCAATCCAGCATTTTGAAAAGTCTTAAAAAACCCTAAAATCTCTATTATAAAACTCCCTATTTCTGAATAGCTAAAACAAAGTTGATGATTTTAGTCAACAAAGTAGCGACGCACCTGAAACCCTCTCGTTTTTAGCCTGTTTTTTTTTCCGTCGGTGACCGTTGAAATTCTCCGGTGATTGTTGAATATCTGCGTCGATTGTTCAATATCTTAACAACTTTTTCACTCGATTTATGCTTTTTGTCTGCATATTGAGGGGATTTTGATGAAGATTATGAGAGAGTGAGAGTTCGGTGATTGAGACAGTGTTTCGGTGGTTGTTGAAGTTATCCGTTTGATGAAGATGATGAGAGAGAGTGACTCTCCGGTGATTTTGGGGTTAATTTGAGAGGGGTTGTTGAAGACTATGAGAGAGTTTTAGGAAATTTTGAAGACTATGAGGGTCTGTGAATCTCTGGTGATTTTTGTGTTTTTTGAAATTTTGTAGACTGATGTAGGGTTTTAGGATTTGAGGTAATGATGCAGCTGATGTAAAGTTTCTTACACCCATGCAGAGCTTTGTCTCTTCCAAGAGATTATATTAAACATTCCCATTTTGCCCTTTACGTACATAAAGTATATTAAAAAATAGACACAAAGGGATTCAAAATCCATTAATGGCCCAAGATGAATCTCAGCCATCCATCAAGCTTAATCAATGGTGGTTAATGGGTTTTCAGGGTTTAGTCAACTCAACCGGGTTTTCGATTTATCCTTGCCCTATATATATATATATAGGGGAGGGCTATATAGAAAACCCTATATATATAGAAAACCCTAGAAAACCCAACCTCCTGACATTTTTTTTTTTTTTGAAAAAAATAACACATGTAATATACATGTTTTTAAGAGTTTTGGGCCAAAAAAATCAAAAAAGCGCCGAAGGAATGATTTTAAAAAAAAAAATTCAGCAATTTCTGTCTTTTGTGCCTAACACATGTTAGGCAACCGGACATTGCTGAAATTTGTTTATTTTTTTTAAAAAAATCCCTTCGGCGTTTTTTTGTTTTTTTTGGCCCAAAACACTTTAAAACATGTATATTACATGTGTTATTTTTTTCAAAAAAAAAAATGTCGGGAGGTTGGGTAAAAATGGGGGGAGATTTGAGTTTCCAGAGTTTTCTAAAAATTTAAGGGTTTTCTGTCTAGTCTTCCCTTATATATATATATATATATATATATATATATATATATATATATATATATATATATATATATATATATTAATACAAATTGAGCATGAACAGTGTTCTATAATTATTTCAGTAATTTTTTTTAATTTTGATACTTCTATTATTATATTATATTATTTTAATTGATTGATTACTAAAATACCCCTTTATATTAACAAAATCAATAAACTACGATAAAAATTATGTGGGACCCACCCACAATCTTCATCTTCAGCCTACACCCACCAACCACCGTCTTCAACCCCTCCACCATCACCTCCACCATTGAGGTCCAAGCACTCTTTAGAACTCCAGCCACCACCTCATCACCACTACACTGTCATATTCCTCCATTCAAAATCCATTCAAAACCATTTTAACTTGGAACCATTTTATTTCAACTCTGTGAACTAAATCAAGTTCATTGCATTCTAAATTAAATTCAAAGGAAACCGATTTATTTCAAATCTATGAACTAAATAGGGATGACAATGGGTTGGGTATAACTAATCACATGCACATACCCGCTTGTAAAATCGGGTCTTATATCCAGCTCATTACCCGGACTTCTATCAATGTCATCATTTTCTTGCATATTATCACTAACAACATTCGGACTTCTATCAAAATTCGAACTTTTATCAATGTCATTGTCATCAACTTTTTTGAATTTTCTTTTGTAAACTTTCGAATTAGAACATGTTGATAATGTGGTTTCATATTCATGTTGCAACTTTCAAAAACTCAAGAAGACAAGTCCCCTAATTAAAATTTTAACAAGAAAGTATAAGTTTAGTTTTGCAAAACAACAGTCAACAGTGGGCAGTCACTTTAATTTTGTTTATATTAAATTGGTTATAGTCTGAGGCTTAGGCTAATAGGCTATTTTAATCAATATTCAATTGGGCAATAGCTTTAGTTAAAATGTTAAATGATTATTGAGCTTTAGGTATAGTTAAAATGTTAAATGAATATTTTTTTTTGAAGGGTGAGTTTCAATATGAATATGATAGAATGATTATTGGGCTTTGAATTAAATGTGAGTTATTTTTAGTTTGATATAAATTTGGACTTCTTTTTTTTCTCAGGGTTATCCTCGTATTTGCTCATAGATATTCTTTGTACGTATAAAATGGGAAAAAAAATTTCACTTGAAGACAAACTTGAGGGATGGCACGCGCACCCCCTCGGCACCCTCTAAGGGTTTTTACAAAAGCTCGTATCTAAATTTTTGAGATAAAAAATGGTAAAATTTAAAATTAAATATTTTTACACATGTGTTAGATTAGGTATAAGTAATATTCCTATAGAGAATTTGTACATGTATAGATTGTATAAATAAAATGAAATTTATTCATATTGTTTCTCAACAATTTTCTTATATTCTTTTATATTTTTAAGAGTGAAATAATGAATTATCTATCTTCTTCTCACTCTTCTCACATTAATTTCTCAATATATAATACAATGGAGCATGAGCATTATTAATTCATGTAAATATTTAAACTTGTTTTATGTATCTATTAATAATTTAGCCTCTTTTAGGCACTGTTTGGTCAGAACTTACTGAGTTTTATGTTGTTGATTACGGCTGATTCTAAACACCCCCCCCCCCCCCCCCTCCTGATTATACCCCTTCTTATGAGAGGAAAACTGCCGGTCCCACGCAGGCCCCACCTGTAAGTATGTGAGAGGAGGGGGGTGTAAAAAGACTATCTATGATCTCATAATTTTATACACATGACATGAGATCATAGATAGGTTAGAAACATGTTAAGACAAACTAAACATTCGTCGAATGTTTCTATTATTATTATCATTATTTTGTTTTGTTTGTCAAAAAATGCATCTTTTCCTCATCTATTATTGAAGACGAACTCATGTTGGGTTTTGCCATCTACGACTTTCAACTTTGCCCGGTAAGCGGTGGGTACTAAAAAATAAGAATTTCATTTTTTAATATGTGTGAAAGCATTTAAAACTTTGTCACAACATATTGATAACCTGTTATAAATAGGTGCACTTGAACAACACTAAGCATACAACCACTAAAACTAAAACCTCAAGCAATGGAGCTTTTCACAGTCTTCTCCATTGTTGTTTCTTCCCTAATTCTCTTCACTTTTTGGGCACTCAAGGTTCCAAAAAACCTGCCACCAGGTCCTCCAAAGCTCCCGATTATCGGAAACATACATCTACTCGATAAAATAGCCCCCCACCGAAACCTTAGAAACTTGGCTAGGAAATATGGTCCCATCATGCATTTACGGCTCGGGCAAGTGTCTACCGTGGTCATATCCTCACCACGGTTAGCCCACGAGATCATGAAGACCCAAGATCTCAGCTTTGCGGACAGACCCACAACCACAACATCTCAAATATTTTTTTATAAAGCTTCAAACATTGCATGGGCTCGTTATGGGAATTACTGGAGACAGATGAAGAAGATTTGTACTTTAGAGCTCCTCAGTGCCAAAAAAAGCCGATCGTTTTTCTATATCCGAGAGGAGGAGCTTACTCGTACTTATAAGTTTCTTGATTTTTCTTCTGGTTCACCTATCATTCTTAGGGATACAATCCAAGAGATGGTTAATAATGTGGTTAGCAGGGCTACGTTAGGCGATGTTAGCGAAGACCGACAGTTTATTATCGATTCTACGTATACTATGTTGAAGTCATTCAACTCTTTTAATCTGTTTAATTATTATCCTAGTTTGAGTTTTATCAATGTCATTTCTGGGAAGCAAGCTCAGTGGTTGAAGATGCACAAGGAAGTTGATGTAATCTTGGAAAAAATCTTGAGGGAACACAGAAGTAGACCACGTGGCAAAAATGATCATGAAGATCTTGTTGATGTCTTAATAAGGATCAAAGAGACCGGTGATCTAGATATGGCCATTACTGATGACAATATCAAAGCAATCATTCTTGTAAGTACACTTTTAAAAAAAAATATTTATGGTTTATATAAACTTATTCTAAAACAAAAAAAAAACCCTATAAACTCATTGATTTAACCCAATTACAAACTTAATATTTTAAACCTAATTAAAATAGATCATTTCTACGATAATTTTGTTTATCATCCATTATCTTCCTCGTTTGTTGTATCTTTTTCATTAAAATGACAAAGTAACAAATTACAAATAAGTAGCAGGTAAACGGGCAACAAGTTGCGCTGCAACCCCCTTTTGAATTGCAAAACCAATCCATTATCGTCGTATTATTGACTTTTTATATATATTACACGCTTATATATAATCGATGATAATTTTGTATATCATCCATTATCGTCCTATCATTTTCTACGATAATTTTGTTTATCATCCATTACCAGCCCATTTTTTAGTCGCACAGGACATCTGAATTCTCAGAGACGACCTTGCATTTTAGTTTTATTAAGATTAGTGGTGGTAGAGTACAACTTTTTAGTTGATTTCTCTTCTGTGCTGGTTACAACTACGGGTCCAACTCACGTTTTTATTATAAAAAATATCATATCTTACAAATATAAAATCTAAATAATTCTGTTGAACGGGGCTAGCAGACTCTCTTGACCTTCTTGGTTCCGCCATTGGGTGGTGAGAATTTACATTCTATCTTTACAAATGTTTTGTATATTAATCCAGGAAATGTTGACTGCGGGGACAAGTTCGTCTTCAATGACAATCGAATGGGCATTTACTGAAATGATGAGGAACCCGAAGATATTGAAGAAAGCGCAATCGGAAGTGAGATCAGTGGTGAAGGGCGATAGAGTCACGGAGGCCGACATACAAATTTTGGATTACACAAAGTTGGTAATAAAGGAAACATTGAGGTTGCATGGTGTGCCTATTTTGGTTCCTAGAGAGAACCAGGAAGATTGTGTTGTCAATGGATATGATATTCCAGCCAAGACTAGGTTACTTGTAAACGCTTGGGCATGCGCAACAGACGCCGACAGTTGGGAAGATCCTGATAGCTTCATACCCGAGCGATTTGAAAACAATTCGATTGGTTATTCGGGTGCTGACTTCGAGTTCATTCCGTTTGGTGCTGGCAGGAGAATATGCCCGGGTATGAACTTTGGGATGGGTACGGTTGAATATGTTGTTGCTAATTTGTTGCTGCATTATGACTGGAAGCTTCCTGATGGAATAAAACCTGATGATATTGATATGAGAGAAATTACTGGGATATCTACACTACCTATTCATCCATTAAAGATTGTCCCTATCTCCCTGTCAAAGTAAAACTAGAAAGAATTCATGATAATAATGGGAAGGAATGAAGGCTGAATTT
>JARYGA010059853.1:42766-103535 GCA_030545235.1 Helianthus tuberosus
CGGGAATAGAAATTTCCCTAATTCTAGATGGAATATTGGATTTTATCACCCAAAACTATTGGCTATTGGCCGATGCCACCCTCAACTATCACTTTGACGTCCGTCACCCCCAACTTAAAACTTAGTGTGTTTTGCCACCACGTTGTTAACTGATCACTAACTTTTAATCATGTTATATACTTTTGGGGGTGTCATAGGGATCTTAGGAAGGTTTTAGGGATCTTAGGACACCCCCAAAAGTATAGTAACAGGATCAAAAGTTAGTGATCAGTTAACGGTATGGTGACAGAACACACTAAGTGTTAAGTTGGAGGTGGCAGGCGTCAAAGTGATAGTTGGGGGTGACAGCGGCCAATAGCCAATATTTATGGGTGATAAAATCTAATAACCCATTCTAGATAAAAGCCCTAATAAAAAAGGCACCTTTAAAATCTTGAAAAGATACTATTTATGGGAAATAGAAAAGTTTCTCCGGCAAGACTAGGTATGGTGTAGCAAACTCTCCAGCTTGTCCGGATATACTGAGGTTACCTCTCCGGTGCGAACCGGATAAGACGGGGTACATAATATGTCAAACAAGTGACAAGTTTTCCCTAAATAGTATCATGACCTGATATCTAATTTGTTTTTGGAAATATGAATCTGGTAAATACATTGACCTTACTAAGGGTATGTATATTACAACATGTGAAATATATGATTACATAGATATGTATATCTATAAGGAATTCCAAAAGCCAAATAGGAATAAAGCACAAGCATCTGTGTCTAGATTTCTTTATCAGGAATCTCTTTAATTCCGATATCAAACATTATTTCGTTTGATCATCTACCTCGAAACTCGGGTGAAAATATAAACAATGGAAACCCATTAAGTTGGGACACCATCAAAAGTATAAGAATTTCCAAATGCGTTACCATAAACTATTAATGAAAGTAAGAAGCATGTAAAGTTGTGCTAGTGCACAAGAAAACACATAAAACTTAAATTATAAGTCCACAGACGTTGAAGTATATCACACACGACTTCCGAGGCAAGACCTTTAGAAAATATGATTGAGCACGATAATAACAATGCCCATCCCAGCAGTGGGAGAACTACTAATTATTAAGATGAAGAATTTATATTTATATATATATGCAAACTTAATTGATTATATATATGGAAACTTACATAAGTAATTACCTAATTTACAATATGGTATTACTATATTTAAAAATTCTTGTTAAAACCATTGTGGTAAAGAATTTATATTTTATATATATGTATAAAATTATGTTTGAGGTATACTCTCATTTAAAGTTTATGTTTAGTTATTTATTATTGGTAATTAATATTAGTTTTATTATTAATTATTATTTTTGAAGTACTAGGGTTATTGTCAAAGGCAGGTATTGAGTAGCCTAGCCTTAGTTAAGCATGGACTGATCACCTATGCTTAAACAAGGCAACACTAACCAATATACACCCATGATAATATCTAGTTAATATATATAAATTAAGTCATCATACTTATTTAGTAAATTTTAATTATATATAAAAATATTTTACTTTGTACTGTAAGGAGAAGACATATTTTCATAAAACAATACAAGAATTAGGGGAACATTGTAATATATAAGAATAGTCCCCATTGTCACTTATTTACAACATTTGTAAATACATTCACAACGTTATATGGTTTCAAAATGAAAATAAGTAATCACATAGAATTGACCCATTAAGTGTTATATATTTACAAAATATTTTACAAATACTTTTGTACAATAAATATTTCTACACCTTTATTTACAACTTTCATTTAACGTTATCAATAATAGTGATTTCTTTTACAAAATAATAATTCTAAAATATTTTGTAATGTAATAACTTCATTGCGGTGTTTTGTAATATATATTAGATAGTAAATATAAGTTATTTTACATAGTATAGTAAAATACTAAAATAATATTTATTTAAAAGTGGTGACCATTTACATATAGTAAAAAATGCGCAACAAATAATATATATTACATAGTATTTATATTTGATATATAAGATACGGTTCAGACATGGACACAAATAATATATATTACATTTGCTTTACAAATATAATATAATGGTTGGTCATGTCAAAACAACTTGTTCTTATTATATTTCGATCTCTAGGACATAGTATGAAAAATATGGTCACTAATAGTGTACTATCACATTGTTTCACAATTAAAACAACTTGGAACTCTAATACACTAACTCTATTGTCTTTTCGTGTATCCTTGAAATTCACTCATCTCAGCACATTGATTTTCTCATATCATAATTCAATATTTGACAAATCATTTTTATGCTTTTATTTCATTTTGAATCTGTCGATTCTAAGTCTTCCTCAGTTGCCAATCAAAGTAAGCTTTATTTTGACAAAGAATTTTATTAATTCTAAAAGTCCTTCATTTTTATTTTAAAAATATCTATTGATCGTATATCTTTTGACTTGAACCTAGTCACTTTGGAAAACTATATCATTTCATCTCATTCATTTGACATTGATTTCTTGAACTAATTCAGTTAAACCATTGAATCCTACTTATTGTACAACTCATACTCACAAAATTTGATATTTTAATTCTGTGTTATCTACCTTAATATTGTTTTATTGACTAAAATATGACATAAGTCTAAAAGAAATATCGTAACCCAAATCTCGAGGACGAGATTTAAAACAAGGTGGGGAGAATGTAACATTCCTATTTTTATATAAGAATTATAGGTTTGGTTAAATTTATTAACCACTAGTAACTAGTAACTAGTTTATTTTTAATATAAATATTCAACCCAAATAGTTTTAAACACTATTTTATATATAGTTGGTTGAAATATTATATTAATTAATTGGCCTATATATGGGTGACATTTCTAAATAAAATAAAAGTCTATAAATAACTTATATTATTAGACGAGTAGATTACGGATAAGCTGATCGTTAAAACTATAAAGTACCTAGATGGGCCTAGGAACCATATAATAATTCAATTATAAAAATACATTGTATTTTGAACCTACTCTATTTTTAAAGAAACTTGGTTCAAAATGTAGACAAAAATATTCTCGTTCTGATGACATCTTTATTATTTTATAAAACGTCATATTTTAAAAGTTATACGCGTCAAATAAGTAAAGCTGTTAAATTAATTATAATATAATAAAATAAAACTTTGAATTTTTAATTTAAAGTATACGTATGAAATGAAAAATAAAATAATAATAAAACAAAAATATCTAGAATTTGCATGAATGATACGTGTAAGTTTAAAAGAAAGAAAGATAAAAGGATTGGATGTGTATGTAACATAGGTACACTGCACGTGTCATGTTTTGCACCAATAATCAAACTTTGCCTTCTATGCAAAGTTTCATTCGATATATATATATATATATATATGGAGAAGTGATGCTCATATTTCCTACAACTCTTTCTCGCCATCCTCTATCTTTCTAAATATTCTGTTTTATTTTATTTTTATTAGTTTTAAATAATAATAAGGCTCTGTCCTGTTTTAAGTATTTTAATTCCCGATCACCGCTACTCTTTCCGATTGATCTGAGCCTCATAACATATGTCAGGGCTCTGCCCGACTAAGTTGTTGGGGTTCTGTCTCGTGACATAGGGACAATGTTGAATGAGGGGTACTATATTTAACACGAGTGCATTATATATTTTTAAATAGCTCATACCCAATATTCTACCCGGAGACTTTCTAGTTGAACCCTATAATATACAAAGTGTGTCCATTCTCTTTTCTCACCGTTTTATTCCCTTTTTGTCCCAAACCATAACAACTCTCACCAAAACTATTATTTATTATTATATTTTGTTCACAAGGAAACCTTAGTTAAGACCCCTAAGTAATCCTGCACAAACCCTACAAATTTCAGAACAATCAGAATCAGGATCAGGGCCCCTAAAACTCAGGGGGGGGGGGTATTCCCTACTTGACGATTATCCTAATAACTTGCTGTCGAAATTGAAAATTTAAAATCCGTCGACTCACACAAGCTAGTTGGACACGTGGCAACCCTATGGTGAATGGTGACCCGTCGCCCCACGCGACGCCCCCAGGGTGACCCCTCGCGTCACGCGAGGGGGTCAATTTTCATGTATAAATAGCAGGCATTGGGACTTGATTTCTGGCACTGGAGCGACGTTAAAATTCGTTATACACTCCGAGATATTCCCTGATTAATACCAAACACACACATAGCACGAAACGCTGCTACGATACAGGGTATTAACTTCATCGTTGCTACGATTCAATGTCCGGTCGATTGAAACTATCCGATGGATGTTTTAGTGCTATCCTTTGTCATTAGTCGTGATTCTGACAGGATGTTTGAGTACCACCCGAACTCGGGGAATACTCTGTCATTCGTTGTGGATCCGATGGATGTTTAAGTGATTGCACTTTGTCATTCGTTGTGAGGGTTTTAATCTCGTGAGTTATCGTAAATGCTGTATTAGTTACTTACCGAGTTCGTGTGCACTAGGTTACAAGACTAATCAATAGGCTAAGCTCTGCCTGTATCTGCAATATATCAAGGCTTATCTATAGACTAAACTTTGCCGTATGAATCTGCATGCTTATAATGTGAGTCATTCTCTTTTTATCAAATTACTTTCCAAAAGCATGTTTATTTTCAAAGTTATAATTACAGGGATTAAGTCTTTGTAATCACCAAACGTACAGCTGGTATGTGGGGTTTTGTATACATTACTTGATAATCTTCACCATTGGGGCAGCCAAGGGGTGATATGACCATAGTCACAGACACCATTGGACAATGAGAGGGCCAATGGGTCGAGTGACAAAATACCGTGGGTAGTTGGTTTGATATCAGAAACATTGTAATCGCTCTTAATACTGTAAATTATAACAAACGTGTCATTTTAGCAAAATGAATGAACTCACCAGTATTTCCTGCTGACAAAACATTTTTAAAACGCGTTTCAGGTAATTACAGTAGATTGGAGTAAGAGATGGATACGGCACTGAAAAGCTTCAAGAAGTGGCTTATTTTATTAATTAAATCAAATTAAGAAATATTGTTTTATGTAATTGGGTTTATCCCTTATTAAAGCTACCTTTGTAAAACATGGGTTTATCTCATCTATTTAATAAAAATCCGGTGTTTTCTAAACTCTGATATTTTTCCTAACTCACGGTTCTGATGAAATTTCCGCTGCAATGTTTTTCAAAATAATCACCGGTACCACTTGGCTGTTCGCGGCTCCTGATTCCGTACAAGGTGGGTCGGGGGTCGTGACAATAGGAGCATTCGAAATCATCGAATGTGTCGGAACAGTGGCTTACAAGTTAAATCTTCCAAAAGAGCTTAGAACGACAGTGTAAGCGTTGAACAGTGTGTACAGAGCGTCGGATGATGAGTCGATCGGATGACCATCCAGACAGATGACCATTCGAATGGTTGGTCATTCGATGGAGTGTAACACCTCATAAAATCGCGACCAATATAATAAAGACACGTGTCATGGACTTTAAACGTATAAGGAATTGTTTCCGAGGGACCAAAATTGTCAAACAATGTAAATAGGTTAGTAAAAGGATCCAAAGTGTTAACATACCATTCTTGTGCCTCTGATTGACCTCATACGACGTTCGTATTCTTTAATGAATAATTTGTCGAACATTAGAAGTCGTTTGTGTTTAAAATAAGGATCTTACGAAACATATGGGTTAAAAGTGTTAACATGATAAAAGATACCTTTGAGAAACCTTTTAACGATCCCAAGAACATTGTAATAATTATATATTTGGTTCTCAAGAATATTGGATATTAATGTTGGGGAGTTTCGATGAAAACAAGACTTTTCGGGTGATCGTACAACTAACCGGGAGCTTAACGGAGTTAGTTTATGACCCAAGGTCCTTAATAGTTAACTATGGAGGTCCTAAATGCAATAAATGAAAGTTAAATAAACTTATTATGGACCAGGGACCAAAACTGCAATGTTTAAAAGTTGTTTTCCAGTGACAGAGAAGCCACGCGGCCCGCGTAGACTCTCTATGAGTCTTACGCGGCCCGCGTGAGAGTGCAAGTAACAGAAAACATTGACAGCTGCATGTTGCAGCCAGTTCCACCATCTTTGCATGCTAAATTTCGATACCAGGGACTGTGCCAATGGTTTTTCATGCACTAGGGACACCTGGAATCATCAGGGATCAATATAGGGGCATGTGGAGTGATCTTGTGAAGTGGAATTTGCTATATAAGGCCCTTGTTTTTCATTGATCATTTGCACATTCTCAAAATTTATTCACAACTCTTTCTCTGAAGCTTCTTGGAGTTCAAGAGAGCTTTCTTCCGTTCTAATATCGTGCTAAGAGTTCTTGTAAGCATTTTTAGCCTCTCTAGTTCAAGTTTTATTAGCTTAATGAGCAAAAGTCAAAGCTATCGTAATTAAGCTTTGACTTAGTGATTAATCACTAATGGTCCAGCCATTATTCGAATTGAAAGTGGCTATGAGTGGGTAATTATGTAGGTAATAAACCCTTAAAAGGGCACCTACTGATTTTCACTCTAACTTGGTCAATTGTCGGGTCAAAATTATTAATAAAAAGTCAACAGAAACTATTTTTACAAATAAATTAATAACTGATAATGTAGAGGTTATGGAACATATTTTAACATTAAAATAACTTGGTAAGTAATATAAGAACTTGTTTGGGCATGTTCAACCCGACAATTCTGAGTTTAGGCTCGGTTCGGAACCGAAAGTCACAAAAGTAGACTTTTGCTTTGACTTTCAGTTCTGACCCGATTTAGCTTAGTTTAGATATCCTTAGGGTTCCTTTAGGACCATGTTTCATGTTAGTATAACCCTCTGAGATTATACTATATGGTTCCTATTAAATCTGATTCATATGCATGTTTCCGTTAAATGCTTAAAAGTTGACCATTATGCCCTTTTGACATTAAAATGAGATTTTTGAAAATGTGAGATGACAAAAACCTTTATTACTAATTTATAAACAAGTCCTAAAAATTTGACATCAGTTAATGGTCTAAATTAGGAGTTATGCTCAATATCGTAAATTGAAAGTTTTTTATTAATTAAAAGGCATTTTTGGCATAAAACCCATTTAAACTCAAATTTTGACACCAAACTTCCTACCCACTGTTATTATATAATATTTAGATATTTTTGGAAATTTTGTTAAATATTAAACTGATCATAACATAGGGTTTTTGCATTGACTCGGTAATTGACGGTTTTGCCATTTTTGCTAATAAAATGAGTTTTACACATCCTTTACATATCAAACATTTTGCTACTGATTTTATATATTAAATAGGTTATTTTAAACAGTAAAGGCTGATAAAAATCTCAGATTTCATTAATCAACCCGAATATCGTCAAATACCGACTTTTATGCGATTTAGGCTCATAGTATGGTTGAAAACCATATTTGGCACCTAATGCTTGTTACCTAGTGATGTTATGAATAAATTTTTATACTTTAACAGTAAGTAAAAGTTTTGAACTCATATTTCCAAATTTAACCTTTAAAGCTTATGTGAAATGACCAAAATGCCCCATACGGTGCATAGTTTGGCTATAAATGATAAAGTTCACATATGTGTGATATCTTACTGATATAACTTACTAAAATAAATATTTTTACTGATCAATTTAGACCAGAACCTCAGATTGTCATTTAACCTCTTTTATAAACTTTAAAATGACCAAAATACCCTTTCGGGGCTTAACTTGATTTTAAAATTCGTTTTGGGCGTAATGAAAGGTATCCTACTGATATCACAACATATTTAAGGCATATTAACTTATGGAACCTGTTCATGACTCATTTGGTTACCCGTTATGCATTTTTCGCGTTCGGTGCGGTTTATGTGACTAGTTTGCATAAATTGACCGAAACGTGTCAAACCTTATCATTTTTTTTACTTCAAAATCCATAATGTGTTTAGTTTACCCTTATTATACAAGTCTTCATACTTGTCGGGTCTAAATCACATTCTAATCCGGTCTTCGCTTAATCTTGCGTTTTGAACCGTATACCTTTCTTTAAAACTAACCGGTCTAAGTTATAGCATAAATAAGACCCGTTAGGAATCTAATAGGTTATTAAAAACCTTCGTTCTAGATTAGGAGCCCGGTAAAAGCTATCTGTACTTGCTGATTGATATACGGCTAGGATAAAAATTATATTTTTGCTCAGGTAAATACGTTTAACTTATTTTCCCTTATATGGGCTTGGGGTACAGTATTTAATAATACCGCTTGGTCGGGTATTGAATTTCTAATCGAATAATGGTTAAATTATTGAGATAACCCGTTTAATATGTTTTGTTTATTTTAAGCCTTTGGGGGGTTAATGACCATGTCCTGGATATCCTCAGCTCATTCATTGAAATGGCCACGACTTAAGCACGGGGTGTAGGCATACACATGCCAGTGCGTATGTAAAAAGATATACCCGCTTGTTGAGAATAACTCGCCGTGGGTTTATATTATGTGGTGTATCTATTAATCTTGTTCCGGCTTCTATCCCGGATCCTGGATGTATAATAAACATATAAATCTTTTACAAGATTATTTTTAAATAATTATCCCAAGTTATAAAAGAATATTTGTGCCTTGTGCATTCAAATCAATTTTCTTAAAGTATTTTAAAAAGTGTCGGTTAATTGTATTTACCAGTGTAAACTGACGTATTTTCCAAAAAGGTTAAGTGCAGGTACTAAGCGAAATGGGCTGGCTACTCCTAGTATCAAATAAAGAGTCTTGCAAGCTTTTTGATGCTTAAATCTGTTGAACAATATTTCTTTTTATCTTTGATCCGCCTGTGGATCCATCTTACAACCCGTTTGTAATATTTTATGTTACTTTCGAATTGGTTTGTATAATTATTGCTTTTAGACTTCCGCTGTGCATTTAAACTGTGATTATTGACCATGATGATATCAACTGCGTCACGATACTCCCCACCGGGCCCACCGGTAATACGTGGAAATATCGGGTGTGACATGGAGTGAGTGTGTTTATGAAACTTTTGAAGTTTTTGTTGTAGTATAATTCAAGTCATTCGATCGGATGGTCATCCGGACGGATGGCCACTCGATCGGGTGGCTATTCGATTGAAAGTGTGATATTCTTTGAATTTTTGTCAAATTGTTTTAGTGTTGAACTTACAAGTCATCTGGTCGAGTAGTCATTCGATCGGATGGTCATCCGATTGGATGGCTATTCGATCGGCGATCTGATGTTTTGAAATCTTTTGCAAAATTTTCTAGTTAAAAGTTTTGAAGTTTAACGGAGACGGCGTGACGACGTGTCAAACAACGGAAGCCACACCAAGTCCAACTCAGTCGATCGAATGGGAATCATCCCATTAGATCAGACTAACTGTTTTTGACGAAGATTCATGTTCAACCCATGAATCGGTCGTCTCTTCAGTGGAAATCCGTTCTTAGACCGATTCTCAACTAGAGTATGAGTAGAAAGCCTAAACGAGTCTAGATTCCAACGATTTTGAGTAAAAAGTGAAGAAAGTTGAAGAAAAGTTTGAAATCGGTGAAGTAGTGTTGAAATCTAGTTGGGATTTGTGTAAAATAATGTGGAAATCCTTTAGATCTCGACAAATCTTGATGAGATGAAGCCGCACAACAGTTTGCATAGGAAATCGTGATGACATCACCTTCAAGCAGTCCAAACCAGGTGATTTCATGGTGGAAAAGTATGATTCGATGGAGAAAATGTTGAGAAGATGTGTGTTGATGATGGAAGTACAAGATTTAGAGAGAAAACTTACGAAAATAACCTTGAATCGAGTGAAAAGTGCTTGAGAACGAGCTGGGAGAGAGTTGGTCGGATAGAGCTGTCACATCAGTGAACAGTTGATGTGACAGGTGAGTATTTATAGGTGAGAGGGAGATAAGGCGATGGAGAGTGTCGTGCGTTGAGCGTTGCGTTGCGTTTAAGCGAGTTGCGAAGTTACACAAATAACATAACCCATAAAATGCATAAAAGTAAGTCTGTGTTTCGTGTTTGCGATGGGATTGTGATGCGATAGAGTTGCGATTGCGTTTGCGAATAGTATTCCAAAACATATATAAGGCACACACAAGTAAAGCACATAATAACACACACATAGAACAATACCAATAATTGTGTTCCGAGTTTGCGTTGCGTTGTGATAGCGTTTAGTATAAACATGCGATGCAATATGCGATGAAGTGCATTTAATTAGTATTTATTGTAAACTGCGTTAAATGCGATAAATGCGTTTCGAATAAGCGTTGTAAAACATAGTTTGAAATATCGTTTAAACACCAAAAATATATAGATTACCGAAAGAGGGTTAACTATAGATCGAATCTCGAGAGTACAAGGTAATTAAGCAAGAATTGACAGATACAAGTAATGTCATATCTTGACCTTGATCTTGACTTTGACTTTGACTTGTACTTTGACTTAGAAAGTCGGGTTGTCACACTCAACGCGTAGAATCAATTCTAGTTTAATAAAAGTAAGGATAGCTATAGATATTTAAGCTCGCGTTCTATGCCTCTTAGAAGTTTTGCAATAACACCCGTACGCGTTGCGGCGCGGGTACACAGTAAATACAGAATGGATTAGTCCAAATGTTATTTTATGCGTTAATCATATGAAAACATACATTTCGACGTATCTGATTGTGCTTAGTGTGACCTATATAAGCATTGTGATTTGATCAAAACATAAAGTAAATCGAGTTTATACCATACAATCATAACGTATTACAAGTGATCCGACTTATACATAGAAAACATTAGCGGGTATAACGGAAAAAACGACACATGTAATCAAAAGTGATTAATTAGAGCTTCTGAAAAAAGGGAAAAGTAAAATATGACTCCACTCGGTTCGAAACAAAATTTACAAAACATACATAAAAAAGCACGAAAACAAATTGTATTTGACCTAACTCGTTTACCAAAATAGTTTACGTTGAAACGTATACCAACTCGAATTTATAGCAAAACGCACATAAAAATATGCACATAAAAATTGATTTTTTTTAACCGAAAACGTATTATATTTGATCTGACTCGTTTCTAGAAAACGTTTACGTAAAAAATAGAGCAATCGAATTTATACCGATACGTATATAAAAATATGCATATAACTGTGCCAAGTAGCACCAATGTCACATCACAGCTAGTGACCACCAACATCGGAAAAGGTCGTAAAACTAAAATAAATAAAAAAAGGAAAAAAATAACACTGGACGAAAAGCAGACATAAAATTGTTGAACCACGCACACCCGTTGCGGTGTGTTAATCCGAAGAAATTAGAATGAAACGTAAAACGTAGAAAAAATAAATAAGTCGATCTAGGACGCGCGTTCCGACGAATCCATCAAACGTGGAAAATAGACGTGTTGCGATGCGCCTGTCAAACGGAAAAAAAACTGACGAAAATACGTTGAACATCACACGCACGTTGTGGTGTGTTAACTCGCAAAATTTAGAACGAAATGTAAAACGAAAAACTTGCGAAAGATGAAAACTCTGGGGGACTAAAGTTGAAAATAAAAAGTGTTAGGGTTAAATTGCAAAAGATGAAAGCTTTAGGTTAAAAGTGAAAAAAGCAAAAGGGTTAAAATGCAAAAAGGTGAAAACCTTTGGGTTAAAAGTAAAATATTAATTTTTTTTTTTAAACTTCCCATACATGAGGTACAACACTGATAAGCAACAATTTGTTGATAATTTATAATATGGAGCACCCTCAACTAAGGTGCATCAGAGTCAAAATCCTAATAAAAGATAAATCCTTTTAAGATTCCGGTTATATTAGTTAAGATATAATATTTTAAAAGCCATAAAATGAATTAAATATCAATCATTCTTGCCATTTTGTCAACACATTCCATCTCTGAAGTCTAACAAGTAGGGCTTATCAATCAATATAAATTCCTTTCAACTTTGCCCGGTGGTGGTAAGCCGCCACATAGTCCCCCCTAGGCCACTACATCATAAAAATGGCATGCTATACTATTCCTCCCAAATTACTCTTTCAAATCTTCTTTATTATTATTATTATTATTATTATTATTATTATTATTATTATTATTATTATTATTATTATTATTATTATTATTATTATTATTATTACTAGGACTGTAAACGAACCGAACGTTCAGTGAACAGTTCGTGAACCGTTCGGCGGAAAGTTCGTTTATGTTCGTTCGATTAGCTTAACGAACGAACACGGACAAAAAATTTCGTTCGGTTAGCTTAGCGAACGAACACGAACATAGGTCTCGTTCGTTTGACTGCGTTCGTGAACGTTCGGTAATATGTTCGATTATGTTCGTCCGTGTCCATTTGATTATATTAAAAAATAATAAATAATAAACCTTTTATCTAAACATATTGAAAACTTGAAACCCTATTTTTTTCTTAGTTAGCTAAAATTTGGTCATGCTAAGACATTTTTTGGGATAGTTATGTCTAAGTTAGTTAAAGTTGATTCATCGTTTGGTCACTTTGGTGGTGTATTAGACTTCTTGTGTTTTGATTTATTATTTGATGGTTGTATTTAACTACTTATATCCAATGTTTAAGGATAACAATATTTTTATTTTTTTATTTTCAAGTTAAATGTTCGTTTGTGTTCTTTTTATTTGCTTGTGTTCGTTTGTGTTCACTTGCATTCGTTTGTGTTCGAGACTAGTGTTCACGAACTGTTCGTGAACAACTGAATTTCCTTAACGAACGAACATGAACATAAACTTATGTTCGGTATGCGTTCGTGAACAGTTCGCGAACATGTTAATTTCCTTAACGAACGAACATGAACATGGCCTTGTTCGTGTTCATTCGGTTCGTTTACAGCCCTAATTATTACTATTACTATTATTATTATTATTATTATTATTATTAGGGTAAATTACTTTTTGAGTCACTGTGTTTTATGGGTTTAAACTAATTGAGTCCAAAAGCAAAAAATTTAACGACCTGAGTCCCTATAAGCATTTTCTTTAACCATTTGAGTCCAAATTTCTAACCCAGTTAGAATTTTATTGTTAAGTTTTGTTAAATGACCAAATTACCCCTATAAAACACAGGGACTCAAAAAGAAAAATAATATATAATCCCCTAATTAACATTAACAACCTTCATTCACCACGATCATTCAACTTCCTTATTCAATACCCAACCAGAAACCCTTACGGATCGATCCGTACAGCCGATCTACATCTAACGGAACAGTATTACGAATCAAAACATGATAAAACTCATCTTCTAGCTTTAACATAGCTAACTGAAGTGCGTTTTCAGCTCGATCTATCACCTCACCGTTACAATCAGATTGAATATTTAGGTTTTCAGTCAATTTGATAATTGTATCAACAGCTTCTAAATACTCAAATGAAGTTTCACCTAGACCTACAGAATCATGCCGGAGGATTACCTGTTCGGTCGTTTCGAACCGGTGATCGGTTAGATCGGAGATGTTAGACAAGCGGTTATTGAAACTGGAGAGAATGATGAGCATGTCTTCCGTTGCTTGGTTGTTGATGTTGAGGCTTTTGACGATCTGTTAAGCGGTTGCTAAGACTCTGTCTTGACCTTCAACGGTTGCCGCCATTGGTGGTGAGTTTATGGAGGAATTTGGTGGTTGTGTATGTGTGTGGGTGAATTAGGGTTGTAGAAGTGAGTGTTTGTTTGAAGAATGAAGAAGATTAGTGGTTGATTAGTGGATTAGACCCACTGGTGGAGATATTTTCCGGACAGAAGGGTGGTTGGTTGGCCGGCCAGAACACGTTTTAGGAAAGGGGTTTTTATTTTATGATTTGATTTGACCTATGTTACAGGGGTTGTTAATGTTAACTGGGGGATTATATATTATTTTTCTTTTTGAGCCCCTGTGTTTTATAGGGGTAATTTGGTCATTTAACAAAACTTAACAATAAAATTCTAACTGGGTTAGAAATTTGGACTCAAATGGTTAAAGAAAATGCTTATGGGGACTCAGGTCGTTAAACTTTTTGCTTTTGGACTCAAATAGTTAAAACCCATAAAACACAGGGACTTAAAAAGTAATTTACCCTTATTATTATTTTATTTACATGAATTATTATATGTTTTCCTTATGTCTGTCACACATTTTCTTCTTTTAATGTGTGTGGACGTTTTACAAACCTAAGCCCAAATTCATATTTAATATACAAAAAAAATTGAAAAATGAGGCCCTGGGCCCAAGCTTCACCTCATTTTACAAAGGGCTGGCCCTGTTTAGAAGAATAGGAATCTAATTTGTTGATCATTACTTCCAATTTTTTAAAGACGCTCTAATTCCACTTTCTTGGTTCTTGGTGCAGAATGTCGATTGTTTTTCCTGTGGATCGCTTCGCTTTCTGAGTTTATTCATTCTTATAAGGATGCAAGGGACGCCTTACTCGCATATCCCAGAGTAGAAGTGATTAGGTCCGGGTAGGGCGGGTACACCGCCGCAAACCTACCCGTGTTGAGCCTATGAGTATGGTATCCGGATTGGTGAACTCACGAGAAGAAGCCATTGCGCCTAACGGCGGCAATGTCATTACCCCATTTTAAAAACAAACAAAAAATAAGCTATTTTTTAAGACTATATATATATATATATATATCACAATTTTTACCTCATTTAAATCACTCTTTTCTAATCTCTATTCTAGTCATCTACATATCTATACATTTTTTAAAATATTCAAATGAAGGGGTCATCACACAAAAAAAACTCACAGCGGCAAAACAACAAAAAAATCAAGTTTATTTAAGTTTTTTAATTTTAAATATTGTATTTTGTTTTTGAACTAATGAAAGTGTCTTTTATTTAAATGATCAGTTTTCTTAGTTTAAAAAAAATGTTTGGGTAGCGGGTTGAGCTCGGTGGGTGCCCTCTCCAATTTAGGTTGAATCGAGTTAATTCATCGCCATTGGTTTTGTTGCGTGTTAATCGCCTATTGCTTGTTGATAACCGTTGCTGTAAAAAACCCCTCCCTAATTGCTCCAAAGAACTGTTGTTGCTGCTGTGAATCACTCCGTTGATTTGTTGCTGATATGAATTACAAGAACTGTTTAGGAACCGCACAGTGTTATCTTTCTTGATTATGTTTTCTCCATTGTGCGGTTCCTAAACGGTTCTTGTAAGCAAAATAATTGTTGTTAAAAAACTGGGTTTTATGTAAACTTGTTTCCATGCTTTTAGTTCATTAGTTTCAAATTAAAATTCCGGTCGTCATGGTTTCATTGTCTTCTCTTCTCAATTAAAGCCACACAGCTAACACAGACTCGGATAGCGGAGACAACATTGATCAAGAAAGATAACAAGAAACTATATACCTTACAATGGTATTCTTTAACCTATGCCAAACATGTTTACAGGAAGTAACAATATAACAATAGCTCGCTCACCACCATGGCATCATCTTTAGGATAGATCACGGAATTACATAGCTTGGTGCAGCAAAGAAGCCCAGCCATCGTAGCAGATCCATTTCACCAAAGGGTAGGCGATGATGAGGTGCTTTAATTAACCTACACAAAAATTGGTTAAACCAGGCATTATCGATCCATAATGTGTCAATACTCAATAGGTCTTGTGCAGGCACAAAATTCATAGTTGTTACAGATGTAACTTGCCAAAGATCAACTTCAGACATAATTTTAACGTCGAATGAAACATTAAAGTGCTGAAGAATATGAACGAAATGTATTTGTAAGTTGTAACATCGCACCCCTCGTATCAACCACTATTGTCCATTTTGCCACTAAAGCTCACAAATTTGTTTGTGGGTTTATCCATCAATTGTTTACCGCAACCAATGCATACAAAACATGTCGCTGACATTTGAGGGAGCGCATTCCTTACGAGCCCAACATCCCTCCAGCACACAACCTATATAGGATTTTTCTAGAGTGCTGCAACATGCATGGACCAACCTCATATAACATACAAACTTCTTGAGAATGATGGTGGTCAAACCGAAAGCTTTTAACTTGAGATCTTAACCCATGAGAAAATATCTCAGTAAACTAATATGTGAGACATCCTAAACAATTTGTCCAATAATCAGAACCTAAGCACGAAATATAGATTCTTTCCAACCCTAAGTGGATGCAACATGTAAGTCTAAACAATCTTAACCTTCAATTTCCAACAACCTATGCAATTAATATCGCTGATATATCACCGATATATCGGTTATCGATCCCCTGGGGAGATATCAGTGCAAAATATCGGTCAGAATATCGGTACCGATATTATCAACGATATTTGACCGATATATCACTGATTTTCCCGATATCAGTACCTTTCTTCTTAGTTCTACCATTCATCTTTCTTCTTATTACTGCTATTAGTGTTTTAAGTCTTAATTGTTAATTGTTAGTGTTAAATCTTGGTGTTTTAAGTCTTACTCTTAGGGGCTGTTTAGCGACTTCTGAATGGGTAAGTACCAAACCAGTAAGAGGTCTAAAGCATTAAGTGTTGAACCAATAAGATGTTTGAACCATTAAGAGCCAGTATAATGCTTAACCGTTCAGAGGCAAATGTCTAACCAATTCAGATTAGAGGTCTTAACCATTCAAACTCAGTATAACGCTTAACCATTCAAAGGCAAATGTCTGAACCATTCAGGCATCTGCTAGCGAAACAAACAATCTGAACCATTAAATGCTAAACAAGTAAGAAGTCTGAACCATTAAGAGCCCATTAAGAGCTAAACAAACAGCCCCTTAGTCAGTTCCGGCTTGCTACAATTGTTGGTGTTTTGCAAGTTGCAAAAGGTTAATTTTTAAATGGTGGGAAAGTATACTGAATTGTAGTGTTAAGTAGTTACATATATAAATTCAGCATGATATTCAAATTATCGATATCCCCCCGTGATTACCGATATCTCAAATATCGGTCCTTGACCGATATCTATTTTTTTTTTTACCGCATTAACTGCTTAGCCAACAACTATATAACATATCATTATCAATTACAGCTAAAGTTAGATCAAACCATACCCAAATATACATACACAATTCAAGGCATCCCAACATCAGCATCATTCGCACCATCAACCGCTCGCCCATTCACCGGCCAATCCCGCCAACCCGACACATTCCCACGCCCACCCGTTCTATCCGAATCTGGCAACACATCAACCTCAACCGTCTGCGCGATCACACTAAACGGATCCATACTCATACTCTCATCATCAAAATCCTCCAATCTAAAAACCCTAGACCTGGTCCTCCTCCTAACCTTGACATCAACCGCCTCTTTCGGCATCTGAAACCGACAAACCGGACACGAATTGTTATTAATTAGCCACGGAATTATACAATCAGGATGGTACATATGTTTGCACGGCAACTGCTTTGTAACATCGTTAATTACGAACTGGTCTTTGCAGATGGCGCAGAGAATGATTAGGTCGGTGTGGAGGAGTTCGGGAGTGATGGTGACTGTAGGGATGGAGTTAATGGCGGATTTGGATGTAGGGGAGTGGTAGCGTGGTGTGGTGGTGGTTGTGGGGTTGTTTGAGTGGGTGAGATGGTGGAGGAGACGGTGGAGGTAGGAGTTGTCGAGGAGGAAGTTGTCGTCGGAAGTTGTGACGGTGGGATTCGACGGTGGATCGAGATGGTTAGGATTGGGGTTAAGGGTGCAGTTGGGGCATAGGGGTTCGGTGTTTGGGGGGAGATCGGTGTTGCATGAGTTGCATCGGTGGGTTAAGGGGTTCATGACGGAGGTGGTTGCGGTGGTAAACGGTGGTGTTGAAAAGCAATAATACGATTTTGTTGATTTGTTTCAGTTTGGCGAGTGTTGTAATGAATGAATAATGTATCGTTTTCCCTTGGTGGTATTGATAGTATTTAAGTTTAGAAATTAACGCGATTGATATGACGACGCTTTGGCCGAGTGGTTAAGGCGTGTGCCTGCTAAGTACATGGGGTTTCCCCGCGAGAGTTCGAATCTCTCAGGCGTCGACATATTTCTTTTTAATTTTTTCCACTTGTTTATTATTTCAAATGTGGTCAAACTAACTTTTCGAACAGCGCTATTATTGTATATGTTTCTTACTTCAAATGTGGTCAAACAATATTGTATATGTTTCTTATAATAGTCAATATTGTTGTTAATAGCACTAGTTTAATGAAAATTATTAAAGTGATACCAGTATTATAATCATTTTTTTACTTAACCTGCTGTTAAATTTGTGATGATAATTATTAGCTAGTATAACGCCTCTATTTCTTCTGCATTTGTGATGATAACTAATAGCTTGAAGTTAAATGAGCCTAAGAATAAGCCATGAGCTCGAGCTTGGCTCGAGCTCAACTCAGTTACAAAATGAGCCCATTCGACTCAGGTCGTTTCAAATCGAGTTTTTTAAGATACTTTTTTTTCGAGCTCTTTTCGAGCGAGCTACGAGTCACGAGCTTTTTGAACAGCGCTATTGTATATGTTTCTTACTTCAAATGTGGTCAAACAGCGCTAAGACATTTATTGTGAAAGTCAAAACTCCTAGGTTTCATGAATTTTTATTGACAAGTGATGGCATTGCATGTATGGTAGTCACTAAAGATCACAAGTCTAATGTTTAATCCCCTTTTGGAATCAACTGTTACATAAGATTGCATTTGGCTGAAACTTGTCTTGTGGAGGTCAAAATTCTAAGAAGTCAACAGCCTGAGATAATAATGATTGGAGTTTGCGACTTGATTAATTGTTGGGTTTAAAGATAAGTTTGTGCAAAAGTGGGTGAATCCAAAGTTTTATTCTATTTTTTTCAGCCCATACTAACCCAGCAAAAGAATAACTCTATTTTACTCAACCCATAATTCTCACCAGTTTAAGAGAAAGTCAACACCTTAAATTATGTTAAGCTTTTACTAGAAGTCAAAGACATATAATTATAACCTACTATTATCGGATGACGGGACGATTATCGGGGACACTTCCATGCTTAGGTGCAGGAAAACTATAAACTCCTCTTCCATGCTTGGTACTTGGATGACGGGATGATTATCGGGGACGCTGTTCAGGTTGCTAAAGCTCTCGACATCATCGGTTCGGAGGGTCAAGCTTTGGGGCTACAACTTAATATTAGAAAACCTGAAGTATTTTGGCCAACATGCAACGGGGTGAAAGTCCGGCCAGGGCTTTTCCCCAGAGAGATTGGGAGGCCGGGGAGAGGTGTCAAACTGTTAGGAGGGGCAGTCAGCCGTGATGCTAGTTTTATTAGTGGTCTAGCGGCTAAGAGGACAACGCGTGCTGTTGACATTATGGGACACATTCCCTTGTTGCGGGATCCTCAAAGCGAACTCCTCTTGCTTAAATCTTGTATGGGGGTTGCAAAGTTGCTATTTGGTTTGCGAACTTACCAGCCCCCCTTTGTGGATGATGTTGTTTCATGTTTTGATAAAGGTCTTCGGGAGGCAATAGAAGACATTATCGTATGTGGGGGTCCTTTTTTGGTGAACTACAATGGCGAATCGCGACCTTGCCAATGCGGCTTGGTGGGTTGGGCCTTCTCTCGGCCCGGGATGTGGCTGCCTATGCCTTTGTGGCTTCCAGTTCTCAATCTTGGGAGTTGCAGGATCACATCTTACGTAACAGTGGGGTTGCTAACACTGATCCGGATTATGCCAGCGCCTTGGAACGCTTGCATGAATCTCTACCTGACTTTGATCTCAGCGGTTTCTCTAACAAGGACACCGCCCCCAAAAAGCCACAGAAAACTTTGGCGAATGCCCTTTGTTGTTGTAACACCTCGAAAATTCACGTCCTATAATGTGTCGACACGTGTCATATGTTTGAACGTGTGAAAGAATGTTATGAAAGGATTAAAGTTAACAATCATGGAAAGTATGTGAATATACGAGTTCTAAATGTCAACAGTGAATAAATATATTGTACATTAACCCTACATGATGCTCATACCTTCAAACGAATAAATCATGGATCATACGAAGCTAAATATGAAAGAAAGTGAGAGATTACAAACTGCAGGGGTTAAATGTGTCAACATGTTTAAGTTATACCTCTGAGTGACCTTTTGACAAACCTAAAGCTTTGTAACGGTTAATTATGCTCACTAGAATACACGATATAAATTTCATAAAGTTTCGTTATCGTATGAGAAAGTTATGATCAAATTCGTATACAAGGGGTTAAAGCGTCAACGTTGAAAGTTAGGCCTTTTCGGGTAACAATAAAGTTAACCGATGACTAAACAAAGTGGGTAAATGTCTTAAAGCCCTTATAAGTCAATTTAGAGGGCTCATAGTGCAAAACAAGACGTGAAAGCGACCTTTAGAAGGACCAGGGACCAAAACTGCAAATAATGGAAAATTTGTTTGGCTGAAGCACACACGCTCGCGTAGCGCGAGCCCTAGGCCCTTTGCCATCGCGCTACGCGACGGCCTTACCTGATCAAAAAGTGCCTAAGTGTCTGCCATAGCCTTTGCAATCGACTTTAACCGATTTTCCACATCCTTCTTGACCCCTAAACAACCCCTAAACATCTAGGGACACTTGTGGATGAGTTATGGTCAGTAGTAGACTTGTGTGTCAACATTTTATGGTGGATTAAACACTATATAAAGGCCAAGGTTGCAACCAAGTTCTTCACACCTTCCATCTGCACATTGGAGCATTTCTGGAGCTAAGGACTTCTCTCTAAGCTTCACACTTCGTGCATAAGACTTCATTAAGTTTGCTAATCCTTCCTTAGTTAAGTTTTTGCTTAGTTATAGCTTAAAAGTCAAACCGTCGTAATTAACGGTTGACTTTAAGATTAATCACTAATGGTCCAGTGATTAGTCGAATCAAAAGTAGTTATAAGTTGGTAATTATGTGGGTAATAAACCCTTAAAAGGGTTCCCCCTGATTCCCACTCTAACTAGGTCAAATGTCGGGTCAAACTTGCTAATAAAAAGTCAACAGGATACTTAAATTCAAATTTATGCATGATTAGCAATGTAGAACACATACAACCTGTTTGATCATTAATATAACTTGGTAATTAGTGTAAGAACATGTCTAAACATGTTCAACCCGACAATTTACTGTTTAGACCCGGTTCGGAACCGAAAGTCGCAAAGCTTTGACTTTCGCTTTGACTTCAGTTCTGACCCGTTTTGGTATGATTTAGAAATACCTAAGAGCTTCATTTGGACCAGGTTACATGCTAGTATAACCCTCTGTGATTATACACCATGGTTCATTAGTTAACCAATTAATACGCATGATTCCGTTAATTGCTCATATGTTGACCATTATGCCCTTTTCACCTTAAAACGTGATTTGTGAAAATGTAAAAGTGTAGAAATCTTAGTTACTGATATATAAACTTGTATGTAAAGTTTGACATCAGTTTGAGGTGTAGATTGAGAGTTATGCTCATTAGCGTAATTAAGAAGCTTTATGTTAATAAAACGGCGTAATTAGCGTATAGCCTAGTTAAGCCTACTTTTTGATATCAAACTTATTATCCACTGATGTAATATATTATTTTGGGATTTTTGAAGATTTTTAATGTATTTTAGGCTGAGCATAACTAATAGTCGTAGGCTTAATCCGGTAATTGTCGGTTTTGCCCTTACGGGCCATAAAATGAGTTTTACATATCTAATCGACTCCAAACCTTTTGCTACTGATCTTAAATGATAAATAAATTATTTTAAGCCTTCTGGAATAATAAAAATATCAGCTTTAGGTATAGAACCCGGAAATGGCTTCTAATCGCCTTTTTAAGCATTTTTAACGCATAGTATGTACTAGAACTGTTTTAAACATACAAGTGTTGATACCTACTGATATTTTAGGTAAATTATAATATTTTAACAGTAAGCAAAGGTTGTTAAACTCAGACTTCACTTTTGAGCTTTTCGGCTTATGTGAAATTACCAAAATGCCCCTACTGTCACACCCTGGCTTTGCGGAAGCGTGGTTAATTTGGTGTGACTTCTTAATACCATAGCTTAATCATAACAAAGCTATATGAAATAAAAATCATGCAAGATCATCCATAGATTTAAGTTTTAAAACCGAAGTAACATAACATTGTCTTAGGGACTACAACACCATAACATAAAACATTGTTTTGAAAGACATAACATCAACATGAATAAAACGCAATTTAAGATTTGTGACTCGTCCAGGAAAAAGTCACATTTCCTAAACCGGGATGACCTCGGAACCCATATGCAGCGGGAAAACACAACATACCGCGCCAGATCTTTAATTACCTGAAATACATGTAAGTTGAAAAATCAACAATAATGTTGAGCGAGTTCATGTGTAAGTGAGTAACTAAACCTTTGTATGTATAAAAATCATGGTATGTAGCAAATAAGGAAAAAGAGATCACCAATGGTTTGCAAGGCCATTGATATGTGTGAAGTGCAAGTAGGAAGACTCAAACCTAGCAGATTTGTGCGTTGGGTACAAAGTCACCCCGAGGTCCGTTCTGTGTTGGGCCTGGGGTTGGGCTCGCTACACCCAAATAGATCTACCGCTCCTGCCCCTCGGTCCTACCTTGAGGATTAATGGCCTCAAGTTTCTGCCTACCCACTCACATGATCTGAATAATAATAACCCTCCTTACGCTAACCATACCATGTAAGAATTATTCGTAATCATAGTAACATGTATTTCACCCCCGTAGTTTAGAAAACTGAAAACAGTTAGAGAAAAGGGGGACATGAACTCACAGTGGTGCGTCTCTACCATGTATATCTCCTGATCAAGCAGTTGTGCGACGACCTACACGTACTAAGTCTATTAGACGGACGGCCGTGCCTTGGCTTAAGGTTTAAGTTTTTGGGAAATAGTTAGACAACTATTTCGTGTTTATATTTTTGTGAATACTTGGTAATTATTTTCCTTCCCAAGGATGGAGGATTTATACATGTGCGTTCGTATACTTCGAAATATATTATTAAGTCTCACTTAATATATTTTATTTCTTACTTCAAAATATATAATCATTAACATTCGGTAATATTATTTTTACCCTAAAATAATATTTGTATATTTCACAAAATAGTCATAAACATTTTACAAGTGACGCTTATGAAAAGTATATATACTAAATACATATATTTATCACGTTTTATTTTGTGAAATCCCACCTCCGATATTTTGTAAATAAGTCGTGGCGAAATCTATAATTCGAAAACACGTAAAAAAAATATTTCTAACACTTGTAGTGAAAATATTTCTAAGTGTTAGGTTTTTGGAAAAATTACGCCAGGGTTTCCTTTGTAACTGGAGGTGGCCACGCTTTCGAGCGTATCATTTTCTTTTACAAATCAAACCAATGATTTTCTCATTCAATCTATTAACATTATTCAACCATCAAACTAGTCAAAATAGATGTAAATCGCAAAAATACATGAACTTGTGGTTTATCTAAAATATGAAGTAAATCCCATTACTTTTAGTGGATCTTTTGTATAAATCAATCCGGTTTCGTAAAAGTTTCGCTTTTAACGAAATTCTATCTTTACAACTTCTTGTTAACATTTACAAAAAAAATAGTTCTTTCGTCAAAACTTTGTGTTACACAAGTGTTTACACACTTGTGTGTTTACTAAAATCATTCTTGTTTATGAAAGATCCGTCTTTAAAAGTATGTTTTCTCTTGACACGTGGTCCTTTGAAAATACCGCTTGTAGATCCGTAGATCTACTAGTTTTAAACACTATTTCGTAAGTAAAATCGTTTTTACACAAGTTCAAGTTTCTCGTGTGGTAGAGTTTCATCACTTAACCCTTGTTACACTTAAACAAGCTCTATGTCATGATCCATGATCATGACCAACCCGGGTTAAACGATGATCCGAGCTACCACAACATAGATCGGGCCCAAATAATTACACAAAACAAATCCTACATGATTTACACAACAAACAAGCCTTTAACCATCCTTTTTAGCATTTTTAGTAGACTTTTTCATATCATTTTGTATGTTCATGAGTTTTAACCATCATATATCTTTTTAACCACTTTAAAATAGATCAAGAATGTGTTTCAAGCAACTTACTACTAGCTCGAGGCTAGGGAAGAAACTAGTCGAAAACGCGTGGATAAAAGCAATGTAGTGAGGTCCTTCGCAATCCGAGTGCACCAAGCTTCCTTATACGCGATCCTTAACCCTTGTATGATCTTGGAATGTCTTGAATGGAATCGAAAAATGATGGATGATATAGGGGGTGTTCGGCCGAGAGTTTATAGAGAGGGAGAGAGAGAGAGATTTCTCTAAGTGTTGGTGGTTAAGTGTTATGGTGGGTTAAGTGTTGATCTTATAGACAACTCACATGAACATTAACCAAAGGATTATGTGCTAGCTAGATATTAGGCATTAGAGATTAAATAAATCAACAAGGTACAAGGGGTGTCCCCCTTGGGGACGGTTCAGTTAGAGAGGGGGGGTCTAGTTCATTTCCAACTAAGTGTTAAGTATTAGTTAGATGATTAGGAGGTTAAACCAATTACTAGCATGTAGTGCGTTGTGACGGGTGTTAGGGTATTCAGGGACCCTAACTGGCTCAGAAAAAGATAAACAATGGAAATAGCAATATTTTTATGCTCCGGGTATAGTCCGGTTGTTCGGTTGGATAGTGATCCGTTAAAGTGCTTAACAAAGCTTTAAAGTGTCGTTATTAGTATTTTTAGTGACACAACCTATTCCCGACACTTTGGAAAGTGTCTAGTAATATTTTTCTCATGTTTTGGCACTTTATTAGGTAGCTTAATGCTGAATTTTTGTGTAAAGTGCTGAATTTTGTACTTAAAGTACATTTTAGGCACATCCGGTCACTGTAATCTCATTCCTAGTGACGCAGTTCTACAACTCTTATATCCCTACACTCACCACTAGTGTAGCAAACTATCTCAGGCTCTTACAGGCCTTAGAGGCAGTACCTGCCTGGTGCTAGTTATGACAGCACGTTTAATAGGTTATCCGTTCATTGTGCTACTGTGCTTTTGGTGCATCAAGGTTGTCACAAAGGTGCTATAAGCAAAACATGGTGTGACAGCAAGTAAAGTATGATGCAAGTAAGTACATGTATCAGCATTCAAGTAACAGTTTATCCACAATTTCAAGTAGCACAGTAATTAAGCAGTAATTAATTATTAATTAAGTCTTACGGATACCTGGTTTAGTGAGGGTTGTCACACCTACGGTGCATAGTTTGGTTATATTTGATAAATTTCACATATCTACTTTACCCTACTGTTATAACTTATCAAACTAAGTATTTTTGCTGATTATATCAGACCTGTAACTCAGATTAATTCTTAAACTCTTTTATAACCTTATAAATGACCAAACTACCCCTGCGGGGCATAGTTTGTGTTTAAATTCGTTCCGGGCATAATGAAAGACATCTTACTGATGTCACAACATAATTGAGGCATATTAACTTAGGAAACCTGTATATGGCTCTCATGATTACCCGTTACGCCTCTCACGCGTTCGGTTCGGCTTATGTAACTAGTGTACATAAATTAGCCGAAATGGGTCAAACCTTATCGGTTTTATCTCAAAATCCAGAGTGTGTATGAAATACCCATATTAAGCAAGTCTCTGAACTTGTCGGGTCTAAATCACATTCTATCCGGTCTTCGCTTAATAGTGCGTACGAACCGTATCATTGAAACTAACCGGTCTAAGCTAAGGCTTAATTAAGGACCCGTTAGAAATCTAATAGGTTATTATAAACCTTCGTTCCAGATTAGGAGCCCAGTAAAAGTACTTGCATTTGCTGTAATTGATTGATACTTTGCTCAGGTAAATACTCTTAACTTATTTTCCCTATACGGGCTTGGGATACGGTACTATAAAAGTACCGCTTGGTCGGGTATGTAGTCATTTAAATCGGATTGTGATTAATGTATTTACATAACTCGTTTTGTTCTGTATTATTTGATGTATGGCCCTTGGGGGTTAAATGACCATGTCCCGGATATCCTTGGCATCATTTTACGAAATGGCCACGACCTAAGCACGGGGTGTAGGCGTACACCTGACAGATGCATTATGTAAAAACTGGTAATCCACGTAAAGGAATCAACCTTGTGGGCATTATACCTGTGGCATGTCAGTTAACTTAAACCGGCTCTTCTAACCGGTGCTAATGGACGGCAAATAAGTAAATCTGTATACAAGATTATATACAAATGATTGTCCCAAGTTATAAAATATATTTTGCCGAAGTGCAATCAAATCAATTTTCAAACTCTTTTCAAAATGAGTCAGTTGAGTTGTATTTACCAGTGTAAACTGACGTATTTTCCAAAAAGGCTAAGTGCAGGTACTAGATGAAATAGGCTGGCTACTCCAGGCATCATTACTCAAGTCTCGCAAGCTCTAGATGTCAAAGTCTGTTGAACAATATTTCCTATTTATTTTGATCCGCTTGTGGATCTTTTACTTTCCGTTGTAATACTGGATATTACTGTATATTCGGATTGTAATATATTTACCTTTTGCTTCCGCTGTGCATTTATATATTGTGTTGTTTGACTATTATGTTGCCAACCACGTCACGATACTCCTCACCAGGCCCACCGGTCAAACGTGTGGAAATCGGGGTGTGACAGTTGTCGAATCGCACAAAGTTTGGGAGAAGATTTCCATTTATCCCCCCGCCAGAAAGCCGTCATTGAATGCCTACAGAGGCCTCACGCTCAGGATTTCTCAACTGTTATTCCTATTGAAGGTTTGGGTCAACGTATGTCAGCGGTGGAGTACCGGTCAATCCGTAAGTACCGTTTGATGATCCCCCATGTTCCCGAATGATGAAACTTGCCCAGTCTGCCGTAAAGCATGCCTGGATAAATACGGAGAGCATGCGTTACATTGTAGAGAGTTGCCAGGGTTTAAGTATCGCCATGAATTTGTTCGAGACGCGTTAATGGATATTCTCAGGCGTGCAGGGATCTCGGCAAAGAAAGAGGCACCAGTTAATTTTCTTACAGATCCGTCAGAGGGGAGATCCACCCTACGCCCGGCTGACGTGCTAGTTTTTGGTTGGGAGGGCGGGAAACATGCTTGTGTCGATCTCACAGGTGTATCCCCCTAGCCGGGTTCCGGGAAAATGGGTTTGTGGCGGGGCAAGCGGTACTGAAAGCAGAGTCAAAGAAGGTGGAAAAGCACGCGAAAGCTTGTGAGGATAATCAGCATGCCTTTGTCCCCCGGTGTTTGACACGTTCGGCTCATTGGCGCTAGAGGCAGTTCGGTTCTTGTCTAGAGTTCAGCGTGTGGTCCACAGCAACTTTTCGACCCCTCAGGGGCGAGGCTTTGTTTTTAGTATATTAGGGTTTTCTATTCAAAAAGGGACGGCGACACAGTTTGTTGCTCATCTACCTGCTATCCTTATGTAATTTGCCCAAATTATTAGAATGAAATATATCCTTATTAATTAAAAAAAATAACCTACACAACCTACACATACGTATTAGCCTTTACAAGATTCAAACACATTAAAATCTTAAAAGGATACAGAATACAGTGGCGAAGCTAGCTCACTAATTTAGGGATATCCAAAAAAATTACCGTGCAATCATACAATGATAAAAAAAACACGATAATAATAAAGTAAAACAAATGCCTAATAGATTTATCATCTTCTTGTTAACAAGAAAACTAGAAACGTATAAGTTTTTTTTATAATTTAACTTATCTAAATACTTAAACCCTAACAAACCTACAAACTACAATTCTACATAATCAATAACAATACAAGAAATCAAAGGACAAGAAACACTCACAAGTCACCAAGGTCAAACGCATGTCAACGACGACAACAGCGACAAGACTTGCATTCTGCAGCATGGGCGATATCAACAACGTGCAACTCGTCTCCAGCCGTCCAATGACCATCTGTTTCCAAAATCTAATTGCCACCTTAATCTAAAGTTGAGTATTTTATTGTTTTGGACTATAGGGCTTGTGCTAAGTTGGGCCTCCTTTTGATTAAACTATTCTAAATTTGGACTAACTTTATCATTTTGGGCTTATTAATTATACAAGTTTGGGGTTATAAAAAGTTTGGTCTTATAAAAATTTGGAATTTTAAAAAATTCAAGTTTCCTATTTTTTCAGGGGTGTCCTCGTATTTGTTCAGAGGTATACGTTGTATAAAACCAGAAAAAAAATATTAAAAAAAATTACACTACGAAGACAAGGTTGAGCCGTAGCCCGTGCTACCCCTAATAACACTATAACTCCGCCTCTGACTGAATATATCCCGCACGCAATTAGAAAAAACAAATGCACACACTTGCTGAAAATCCATGAACAATGAGCCTTACACAACAATGTTTGAGGGTGAGACGAGGTTATGGAGGGCAATAACGCGTTGGAGTGATGACAACCGTGAAGACAACACCAGTGAGGGAAAATTTGAAGATTGGTTAAAACGAGGGAAATGCCAATCATGTGTTTGATTTGTTTACGAGTCTCGTAGTTTCTAATAGTAATGATGATGATGATGATGATGGCGAAGGCGATGGTTATCATAGTAATAGTAGAAACAGCAACATATATAGAGGTCAAAGCACAAAATTTTATTAAAGTTGATGACAAAACCACTAACTAAAAGATAGGAAAAAAAAGTTCATAAAAGATTACATGAATCATGTACATGTACCCTTAGAATCAGGTATCTAAGAAGATGGAAATTGATATATCCCGCATGCAGTTAGAAACAACAAATGCACAAACATGCTGAAAATCCATGAACAATGAGCCTTACACAACAATGTTTGAGCGTGGAGACGAGGTTATGGAGGGCGATAGCGCGTTGGAGTGATGACAACCGTTGAAGACAACACCAGTGAGGGAGAATTTGAAGATTGGTTAAAACGAGGGAAATGCCAACCATATGTTTGATTTGTTTACGAGTCTCGTAGTTTCTAATAGTAATGATGATGATGATGACGACGACGATGACGACGATGATGATGGCGAAGGGCAATGGTTATCATAGTAATAGTGGTAATAGCAACATATATAGAGGTCAAAGCACAAAAAAATGTTAAAACGACTAACTAAAAAAATAGGGAAAAAAGTTCATAAAAGATTATATGAATCATGTACATGTACCCTTAGAATCTTGCCACAATGATATCATTTGTACACCTCACTGCAAAACCATGTATAACTTAAACCATTACGAGTATATTAGTATCTTATTGCTTGGAACTTTTAAAATTCTCACTTATAAAACTCCATCCATATTGGACTAGTTCTTAAAGCCCCATAGACTCACTCACCTTTTTATCTATCTATTACGAGTTAATATTGTATTTTTATTTATTTAAATTCATCTTGTGATAACCACATTTTCTTTAACAAGTTGAACATGGTAAAAGAGATGAAACCATATTCACTAACAAGGTCTAAGGATGGCCGGGGCACTCCACAGGTAGGAGTATGCAAGGTACCCGCATGATAACACAGCTGCCACCCCCTAGGGTAGGTCATGCGGGTTCCGGTCACACTTTAACCTACTAGCGCTAGGGTAGTGTAAAGGTTTGAGGGTTAGGATATTTAAGATTGTGTGATTGGTGGGTGGAGTAAAAGAATGGGGTCCATGGCTCTAGGGTACTTATGGGTATGTGCCGCTAGTGTTTTGTGGTTCTAAGGTACCTTAGGTGTAGAATTGACATGAAAATGCGGGATTGGTCAGGGCTAGGGTAGTACCCTTGAGTGCCTCTTCCTCCCTAAGCCTAAGCTGTAGGAACCGTTCGCGTAATTAAATAAAATAAAACAGTTTTATTCAACTATTAAAATACAGGAAAAAAAGGAAAGCAGAAAAACAGTACTTTTACAATCGAAACAAAATGAATATAAGAATAAAAGATGAAATAGAAATAAACTTAGGCTGAGGGTTGTGTTTAACACAGGGCCCTTAAAACAAATTCCGAGTCTCCTAGGAGAACTCGTTTTGTTTCCCAGGGTACAACAGCCGGAGCAGTAGTACTGTCAGAGCTGGCTCGAGGACCCAAAGAATACCTTGAAAAGAGCAAAGCGAAGATCAGAAGTTTGCTGAGAATTGTTTGCATAAGTTGCAGATGTTGCTTGTTCCTTCTATTGTGGAAGAGATGATGTATTTATACCGCATCTGAGTTGAAACAGCTAAAAATGAATTGAAGGAGATAATTAAATTGCATTGAACGTCTTTAATGCACTTTAATTCGTCATTTAATTTTAAGTCAAAACTGTTGACTCGTCCGTTTCAAATGCTGAAATGAAACTACTCTGTCATTAAAGTCTGAAGCTTCTGTCGCGCGCGCATGACAGACACTGTGGTGTGCGCGCGCGCCACTTTGGCTCATTTTCATGCGCCCCAGGCCTGCACCACTTATGCGCGCGTGCGCCGGTTTGGCTCACTTTCATGCGCGAGTAGGTCTTCACCACCCTTGCGTGCGCGCCCTAGTTTGGTTCACTTTCATGCGCCCGTGTACCGGTCACCAGTGAGCCTATACGAGCACGCCACACAGTCGCGCCATATTGGCTCACTTTGGTGCGCCCACGCGCGTCACTTTAGTGTCCATGCGTCAGTGCGCGCAGATCAACCTAGTCATGCCCCGTGTACTCGCGTGCCTGCCTGCCAAGTCATCCTCCAATGTTTACCTGCCACCTGGTCTTTGCAGCCCATGTGCTTCACCACGCGCGCACGGTAAAAAATACAAAGGCGAGCGTGCGAAGTGCAAAGTGCACCATCAATGTGACCACGCGTGCGAGGGCAAGTGTGACTTAGTGTGTGCTTCCATGAAACAATAAGGATGAAATGTTCCCACTTAAATACCCCTTTAAGTTTCATCTTTTCTCCTATGTGGGACAAGTTTCACTTTCCCATTATTTCAGCATTCAATGTTTCAAAAACCAAACTTTGAGCATCGATCTTTCATTCATCTTAACTCCGTTTTAGACGCGGTTTAGTTCGTTGCGAAGCTCTTCCAACATAGAACACGAACCCAAAAATAAATATATGAAATCTCCTTCGTTTCTTATATTTATTTCTAGTCCAAAAATAGGAAAAATGCATTTCCTATATTTGTGAAAATTCATATTTTCACAAATTTTATAAGCAACAACTAAAAAGGTTGATTATTTTTAGAAGTACATACTTTAAGCAATTATGTAAATCATAAGCACACACGTTCAAATAAAAGAGAGGGAAAATTGGTATTTAATAAACCAACCTTTGCCCAGTTGGTAAATAATAATCCAACCTACAGAATTGGTATATAATAATCCTACCTATCAATATGTTGGTACTCAATGAACCTCCGTTAGTTTTTTTTAACTGAAGTTAGTTTTTAAGTTTTATTTATTACACAAACAGTCCATGTAGTTATAAAAAAATCATAAAAATCCTAAAAAAATCAAAAAAATCTTAAAAAATAAAAAAAATTCTAAAAATTCTAAAAAAATCAAAAAAATCTTAAAAAAGAAAAAAAATTATAAAAAATCAAAAAAATCAAAAAAATTCTAAAAAATCAAAAAAATTCTAAAAAATCAAAAAAATCTTAAAAAATCTTAAAAAATCAAAAAAATTATAAAAAATCAAAAAAATAAAAAAAAATCTGTGAAATGACTATAATGCCCTTCATTAAAAAATAAAAATTAAAACATAAAAACAAAATAGTTAATTAAATCTATTTAAAGTGGGGGCCATGTTTAATTTTAAACAATAATAATATCATTCACAGTCTTCCCCATCCCCATCCCTCAAACCCCTGCAACCCCTACAACCACCATAACAATACCTCTAGCATCACTGCCGCTGGTCAAAAACAGCTCCATCACCACCATCAACAGCAGCCCCACCTCCAACTTCCATCCTCGACGCCATCACCTGCAACCCCAACAACCACCAACCTTCATCGCAACATCAAACCCTAACCACCCCCACCTCCCGTCATATAACAAGAGCAGTTGCTCCTCGCTGAGGACTACCGTCACTGTCGCTGAGGACTGCCGTCATCGTCGCTGAGGACTGCCGTCACCATCATATCACACAATTCGATTTCGGATGGAACCACAGACGACGGCGGTGGTGGTTGTAGGTTGGGGCTTTAACTCTGAATTGGAGTGACGCTGGATTTGCAGTGTTAATTAGTGGTGGTGACGGCGACGGGAAATCGGTGGTCGGAAATGGGGGAGATGAACAGTGGGGGTGTGTATATGATGGTGGATTGTAGGTGATGGTTGCCGGTTAGAAGAGGGAGAGAGGTGTGGTTCTGGTTAGCTTCGATTCAGGTCCGGTTTGTTACAAATCTGATTTGGGTTTACTTGGTTTCGGGTCTAGTCGGACTTGTTTGTTTAAGTTTCATTTTAGTTTTGTATAAATCGTATAGATATTTAATGCTTCATTGATTGTTGCGTTTTGAATATTATATCGACAACTTGTGGTGTCGGGGTCGTCCAAAAACAGAGGAAACTCTGCCCGTTTTTCGTAAAATTTCCGTAAAGCGAAACACGTTAATTTTATAAATTGATTTTTTTGAATTTTTAGGATTTTTTTAGAATTTTTTTGATTTTTTATAATTTTTTTGATTTTTTATAATTTTTTTTGATTTTTTAAGATTTTTTTGATTTTTTTTAGAATTTTTAGAATTTTTTTGATTTTTTAAGGTTTTTTTGATTTTTTTAGAATTTTTATGATTTTTCAGGATTTTTATGATTTTTTATAACTACAGGGACTGTTTGTGTAATAAATAAAACTTAAAACTAGTAACTTATAACTACAGGGACTGTTTGTGTAATAAATAAAACTTAAAAACTAACTTCAGTTAAAAAAAACTAACGGAGGTTCATTGAGTACCAACATATTGATAGGTAGGATTATTATATACCAATTCTGTAGGTTGGATTATTATTTACCAACTCGGCAAAGGTTGGTTTATTAAATACCAATTTTCCTAAAAGAGAGACATATTTCTTAAAGCTTTATAATCACATAATCTATGTTTTACTTCTAAGGGTGAGAGGGGCACTCCCCTAAGAGGGGAGTCCCCTCTCTTACGCACCACCAACCAGCTAGTGCCACGTCAACTCCCCTCTTAAACTCCTCTAACACCCCATTTTGATGGCGGCACTCCCCTAATAGGTGAATTGCTTTTTTTATTCAAAAAGAAAAAAAAAAAAAAAAACAATTTGATTGGTTGAAAAAAGGCTGGCCCACCATCTTCTCTCTCCTTCCTTGCGGTGAATCCCCACCGATTTCCCTCACCGATTTCCCTCCCCGCTTTGTTGGCAGCCCCCTTCCCGATCGGCAACCCCCTCCACGTCAACTCCCCGTTCCCCTTTCGGCATGCGCCCCGAGTACCCTAAGAGTTAGGAACCTAAAAGTATATATATATTTTTTTTCAATCAAAGCGCTTGTTGGTAAAAGTAATTTCCCCCTTTCCCTCATCCTATATTGAGCGCTCCAAGAGGGGAGTGGAGATGATTTAATAATATCTCGACAAGTCACAACGTATCATTATTGGTTTTAATGGTGGGCGGCCAATAATATAGGAATGGGATCACAAAATAGCTTTTCAAGACACGTTTAATCCCATCAACCAAGCGTGACCATAATACAACGAAATAATTGGAAAAAAAAATCTATGACGGATCTTAATGTTTGTTACAAGAGTGAAAATTTTTAGTGGTCGTTTGTCTATCGTTATATAATAATTTTTCAGTTTGGTTCTTTTTTGATCTGGTCAGATAAAAAAAGATGATAAAACAAAATTTCGTATAATCAACGAAAATTCGTTAAACTACATTACAACTAATGAAAATACCACACCTATCAAATTCGTCCAAGTTGGTGGATAGTTATTAGTAGTCGGCGGTCTGAATTCTGTCAAGAGTTGGGTTAGCTCGGCGATAATCAGTCTCAGGGGGTAGGGACGAACGGTGATCGGTATTTTCTTTAATTTATAAGGAATTGGTATTTATGACGTGTGCGATACGACAGGACCGTTAAACCGAACAAAAAGTGGATGTAAAAATATTGACACCTAAATTTATACCAAAACATAAAACATTCTTGTAAATAAAAAACAACTAAGCCGAAACAATAAAAAAACTCACATAAAACAGAAAAAAAAAACTAAAAATCTTAATGATAATAATATTAATAACAACAGCAAAAACAAAAGTAAGGCTATATTGTATGAAATGGATCCCCTAGAGGCTTTATTGCACCACATAGACATTGAGCTTCATTGTCTCTTCTTAATAACACTGATGCAATGGAATAAAGCCCATTATTAAAGAAAACAAAGAAAATAAAAAAAACTTGATTGGTCAAGCACATGAGCCCCGCCACCTTCGATCCTTTGTTGCTGATTCATGAATGGGTTGGCTAGTAATCAATGGCGCCCCCTAATGACGCACAAGCAACGGGGAGAGGGGCGTTATTGGGTTGTTATTGGCTGAGGTGGAGAAGGCAATGACGCCCATACCATGTAACCTCACAGTTAAATCAACTTATAAATTAGAAGGTTTATAATTCAAACTATACAATAAGAGTTGTATGGTGTTTTTACTAACACTTTAACTAAAGAAAGGTAAGACTCATTAATACCTTATAAGATAAGAAATTGAAAACATATTAAACTATTAGGAAAGAAAATGAAAGTTATAAAATGTGGTACCAATCATAAAGTACCAATGTACCATATACAAGTACAACCAAAAGAAAGAACCACTATGGTAGCAATGCCAGTGTCAAAACGTTTTCGTGATTAATGCTTTTTAAATATGTTATGAGTCGAATAACTTTTGTTATAATTTTTATATTTTTTTGTAAGTAATTTATTTGCTGTCTCTTATATTTCCTTTATAAAAGAAAACGATTTCTAATATTTTACATACTCCAAGATATCATTGGATTAGTTAATCCAGTTTAGCTTCAATTTGTCCACTGTCCACGTCTCAAATGGATGGCTAATCGAATTAAGTGGACCATCTTTTCCAATAAGCGAACCAGCTTGACGGTTCACAACCGAAATCAATTGGTTATGAGATTCTAAGACCGTGGGGTATGGTGGGGCTTGAGTTGGGGCATTTGTTGACACGTGGAATGGGAGCCCCCCACCGCATAGTTACGTGTCCGCGGGGTATGGCAGGGCGTGGGTTGGGCTTGGGTTGGGTGCACCGCGTGGCAGAATGTTCAAAAAAAAATTACAAAAAATTTATAAAAATCACACAACATTTATAAAAAAAAACCTACAACTTTATTAAAATTTTAAAAATTACATAATCCTAAAAATTACATAATTTCTAAAAATTACAAAATAACAAACCTAGAGCGTTAAATAAATTTCAAAAAGGTCGATCTTGTCGAACGTCTTTCGCTCCTTGCCTCGAAACTCTATGTTAGCCACCGCCACCCGGTCCTCGTGGCTTAACTCGCCGCTCGGAACGGCTTCGTAGTAAGCCTTGAAACGCTTGAGTTTGGGCCGTAGCTCGCGCCATTTATGTTGGCACGCGTTGAGGTTGTGGCGGTCGTTACCGACGTTATGTCGGTAACATGCGAACGCTTCCGGCCAATATTTTGTTTGGCCCGGTGGCCGGTCCTTCATAGCGTCAACGACGCTTGTGACGAGAGCCAATTCTTCCTCGTGGGTCCAGGATGCCATGTTCTTCGGCTTGAGGTAGCGGGTTCGTGGGATGTTGGTGTTGGGGTGACCGGTTGGGGTAGCGGGTTCGTGGGATGTTTGGGATGGACCACACGGTGGGGTTTGGGATGGACCACACGGTGGGGTTTGGGGTTTATTTATAGGGGATGTTGGGGTTGGGGTGACCGCTTGGCCAAGCCAAACAGTTTGAATTTAAAATTCAAACTTTTCAAATGGCCTGCTATGACATGGCGGGGTCAGCGAATAAGAAATGGCCAGCTAGGATGTCAAGACCGCCCCACGCCCGGCTTGAAACCCAAGCCCCAAGGGCCACGCCTCAACCCAAGCCTACCCGGGGTGGTGGCTTGGGCGTTTTCCCCCAACCCACGCCCAAACCCCCGCCCCATACCCCATAGTCTAAGAACCGGAACATTGGTTATAGGTGGTTTTAATTCACAACCAAACCAAATCAAATCATGTTCATCCCTACGGTTAAGGCATGTTAAAACAACGGATAGAAGGTGGCGGGCCCATGTGCTTGACCAATCAGGTTTTTTTTATCTATTTTTTCTTTAATAATGAGTTTTATTCCATTGCATTATTAGGCTATAGTGTGTAGTTATGACCCTCATGACCAACATTACCCTTCACGTCGGCGCTTGTCACCTCATGCTCATCCTCCATCCAAAACAACCACTCTACATGGTGTGGTCAGGACCCAAATCACTATCCATTTTTTAATTATTTAATAAAACCACATAACATTCAAATTTCGGAAAATGGAAAAGGTGGACCGTGGTTGCCTTGGTTTAATTTAATCCAACCGAACCACGGTGGATGAGACAATGGGCCGGTCTAGCGTGGTTGCCATGGTCCTACATAGCAATTCATGACCCATACCACCATCCCCATACCCCCATAGCCTTTACTCTTCGGCCATTTTCCTTATATTTTCGCGAAATCATTTTTTGAGGTTGTCATTATACATGATTTACATTATATTGTGTTACCCTGATCACTTTTTTGGTATTTATTACTTCTTATTTCTATATTCTTTGACTTGTGTGTTGGTATGCTGTTCGTTTTGGAGCCGAGTGTCTCTCTGGAAGCAGCCTCTCTATCCCTAGGGATAGAGGCAATGTCTGTCTACATCACACCCTTCCCAGACCCTATAAGTAGCTTGCTATTTGTGGAATTTACTGGGTATGATTGTTGTTGTATTTTTTTGAGGTTGTCATCCGACAAAGCATGACATCATTTGTAACAGAACAAAAAAGTAAACACAAAACATGTAGTGTCTAATAGCTCATGAAAAGTAACCATGTCCTACCACAAACCTTAGTGGGTTGGTGAAGTGCTTCGACTCCACGGTCACTTTTCACGCTGCACCCTTTTTATGGAGCTCATAATACTCACTACCTTCGCTCTCAGCCTCTCACCAAACTCACCACTCGCAAATATAAATAAATAACTAAATAAATATATAATCATGCCAATATTATTCTAGAAAAAGCTAGTGTAAGAGAGAGACTTGATGTCCATGTCCCTATTTAAACTCACTACTCTTGTCTCAACCAAGGCCCCGCTTGCGGTCTGCTCATATAATGTAATATATGTGTGGGCGCTCGGGGGGGCAAAAGCAAAAGTGCACTAATTTTTAACGTTATTTTACTAATTTCGTGAAAATAACGTTAAAAAGAGGGGATCGTTAATCAGGCATCATGTGGTGGCGTTGATAGCCGAAAGACAAGGGGGTACATGCACCAATTGGCGTTTGTCTCAATTGCTGAGTGTTATGTGCCTTATGTCCAAGGCTTGATGCAAAACCACAATCGAGCCGGGGGTCTCATTGGAAGCAGCCTCTCTATTCCTACGGGGTAGAGGTAAGGCTGTCTACATCCCACCCTCCTCAGACCCTACCTTAGCTTTGCTATAGGTGGGATATACTGAGTACGATGATGATGATGATGATGATGACTCTTGTCTCAACCAAACTTCACTTGTGCTTCAACTTTCTATCCCCTTTCATTTCAATGGGTTTACAAAGAATTAGTGTTCGATTGTTATGGTTTTGGTTCCTACTTTTGGCGCTTGTGTCGGTCTGTCACGTGACATCGGGTGCAAATGAAAAGGACAAGGAAGAGTGCGCAGAGCAATTAGCGGGACTAGCCACTTGTTTGCCGTACGTTGGAGGCAATGCGAAGTCTCCAACACCGGATTGTTGTAGTGGCTTGAAACAAGTGTTGAACACCAACAAGAAATGTTTGTGTGTGGTGGTCAAAGATCGAAATGATCCAGATCTAGGCCTCACGATCAATGTCACTCTCGCGTTAGGCCTCCCTACGGTGTGTCATACCCCAGCCAATATTACAAAATGTCCCGGTAAGTATATAGTATAAACAAAAGGACTTTAGTTTAAGGGCATGTGGTATCATGCCCTTAAACTAAAGATAACTTATATGTATCTAAAATCATTACGTTATGCAATGCAGAACTTCTCCATTTGGCTCCGAATTCAACGGACGCACAAGTTTTCTATCAATATGGGCACTCTTCTAGCAGTGGTGCTTCGGCTAGTAGCCCCACGGCTAGTGCTAACGCGTCAACTGGCGGTAGTGTTGGAGCAAGTACTAAACGACCTAGTGGTAGCACGACTGGCATGGGAACAACATGGTTGAAACGAGAAGTAATACTTATGGGAGTCGTGTCGTGCATATTAACTTTAACTTTTGTTATGTAACTTTTTAATTATCTCTGATCACATTTGTACGTTTGTGTATTTTATCGAGTGTACCATTGTTATTTAAATAATATATACATTTCGGTTTGAAATGGATTTTAACTTGCACAATACGTTATTTGCAATGGTAACCATCTAGTTATGATTTGTACTTGTATTCTAAAGAAAATTAAAGAACTCATGTGTTCTTGATTGAAACTTGAAAGTTAGATTGTAACATCTGGTTTATCATACCAATTAATGTTGTGTCATATGTCTTAGGGAGCTCAATAAATTTGTTTTTTGTTACCCGAGTGAAAACTCCTCGAAAATCCATTTTCTATTACTTCCACCGGAGCACATTTTAACTTTACCCACAGGCCCAAGTAATCTGCCCAAAATGTATTAGTGATACTCAAAATCAAACATTAATTATAAAGTTATAAGCTTTCATATTCACGAGTCACGACTGATTCACCTAAGCTAAGTTCTGTGTCATTTCTCTATAAATAGGCTAACCAAAGGCTTTCCTAATACTTTTCCTAATCGAGTGAAGATGAATGTGAGCAAGATGATTTGATTTAATAAACGTTGAGTTTTTTTTAACAGCTTTTAGAATTAACTTCAATACCCGACTGAGTCTTCCTGAGACTAGATGTCAATCGTCTATACTGATTTTGACATTCCAGACCTGACTCACCAAAGAACACCAAGAAGGAAACCATTAGTATGAAACCCCCCTCCCCTTGAGCCAGATTTCAAACTTAAGACCTCTAAAGATCCCATTAACCATCACCCCATCCATTGAACCAAAAGACCCTTAGGCTAATAATTAATAAACATCAAGTTATTCCACCAAAAATTAATTTTGACAATTGACTTATGACTTTGACCATCAGAATCGGGTCGGTTTTGTTCAAGATCGTGAACCGCTCCACATCCATACCTTTATACTTTTCCTTTAACGGCATGTCAAATTAATCGATTTCGTTTGCTTCTTCTTTGTTCCTCTGATCATATCAATCTATTCAACTGCAATTCGTAAACGATTTAAGGTAATCTGTTGAGATAATTGAAATTTGCTTCTATCTGCTGAATAATTTACATATACGTGTATATTTATTGATCAAATTTGGGCGTTTTTAATAGGGTTTCAGTTCGGTGATCGTAGATCTAATTCCATTAATTACCTTTATAGGAATTGAAGATCCTCACTCTGTTGATTCAACCGAAGCAAGTAATCATGTTTACTCGAGTTTTTGGAAAACCTAAGCAAGAACCTAATGCCGTAACATCATTAGACAAATTAAGCGAGGTATAAATTGTTTTTCTAATATAAATTTGATGTATTTGTACTCCTTTTTATGTTATTTCTATGATTTAAACTATATTGATTAGTTTCTAGTATTTTGTTACCTGATTTAATGGAATTTATCCTGAATATTCTGATCCAATTGCTTAATTTATTTTGATTTTGGTATAAATTGTTAATTAACTTGGATGTCTTATCATTGAGAAAGTGTTGATGCACGTGTAATCTGTATGTATTTTTTGACTTAGGGTTATAGTCTTTGTAGTATTTTGTTACATGTTTAATGGAATTTCCTTAGTATGTAATATTGTTATATGCTTGGTTTTTTTTTTTTTTTTTTTTTTTTTTTTTTTTTTTTTTGTGGTTCCGGAACCGAGGGATAGGATTGTGAATTTGCTAGTTGTAATATCAACATAGTACAGGATAGCAAACATGACTTTGAGTATCGGTTGATAAATGATACTATATTTCCTGGTGGAATATGCGTTCCGTCACAACATCAACCGTTGAAATTCAAACATTAACTAAATCATCAATCGACACTAACAACATGTAACAGTTGAGATTCAGTTAACCAAGAACCCATGTATTGTATTATAAAAGAAAGAGAAGATTTTGATGATTATCCTTCTTCCTTTAAGGAATGTGTATGATGCATATTTAGACATTTGTTACATCTTGCTCTTTTGTAGACACTTGAAATGCTGGAAAAGAAAGAGAAAGTGCTTATAAAGAAGGCTTCTGCAGAGGTGGAGAAAGCCAAGGACTATACTAAAGCAAAGAACAAAAGGGGTATAATTAGATTTTATTTAATCTTTTTTATACACAAAGCAATAAGTCTTTCTGTTGCATGATTATGGTTCACATAATTTTTTTCAAAGAGGAATAATGCATGCGATCTGTTTGTGTACTTTGATTTCATGTTGCTGCAGATAAGAACGTTTGTAGAAAAATATCTTTTTCGTTTAACAGATAAAAAAATCTATGGAATTGTTGATTTTTTTTGTTAAAATTTTGAATGCTATTCAGCCACAGTAAACTTCTTTTTACACAAAGCAATAAGTTGCTTTATTAATCTTTATGTTGCACGATTATATGATTCACACAAAGAGGAATGATGCATGTGACCTGTTTGTGTACTTTTTGTTCATTTTGCTGCAGATAACACTGTTATAGAATAATATCTTAGTCATTTAACATATAAAAAAAACTTATTGAAGTGTTGAATTTTGATATCTTTATTATATTTTTGAATGTTATACAGCGGCAATACAATGCTTAAAGAGGAAGAAACTCTATGAACAGCAAATTGAACAGCTGGGGAACTTCCAGTTACGTATTCATGACCAGGTGAATTTTATTTTATTAAGTGATGTTGTCAAATTAATATGAATTTTTATGGATTGTGTATGTACAACATTTGTAACACTAATAATATTCAAAAAACTGAATATCAGATGATCATGCTAGAAGGTGCAAAAGCTACCACAGAAACTGTTGATGCGTTGAGAACTGGTGCATCAGCAATGAAGGCCATGCAGAAGGCAACGTAAGTACCGTCTGCTTATCTTCAAAATTAAGCTTTAACAGTTATACTATGAGGTTAAAAAGCGATAATCATTGTATGTTTACTCAAATATGTTTACCCATTATTGAAATAATGCAACTTTTTTAGTATAGCGATTTAGGAGTTTTTTTATGCATTTTCAAACGCTTATGATGGCTTTCAACCCGTTTGACCTGTTTTCTTCTGTAGTTAAAATCTTTTGGCTTAACTAGTTTGACCGGTTAGATATAAAATAGAAAAATAAACCCAAATTTCGCCTATTCATAGGTAAATGGATCGAAATTGCCACCTTTACTTGCTCATGGCAGTTGATGTAATTGATTGTAAGTTTGTAACATCCAAGTGTGATGATGAGAGATTATGCTCCACAGATATTATAAAAGCTTTTGCTGAAACATTTTTTGGTAACATGCATGAGGCATTCTTATTTCATTAGCCTCACAGATTAGCTTCCATCGACACAGTTGACTTTCTTCTTTTTCTTTGAAATTTACTATATATAAAAATTATCATGCCGCAGAAATATTGACGATGTTGACAAGACCATGGATGAGATAAATGAACAAACTGAAAATATGAAGCTAATTCAGGAGGCATTGGCAACACCAATGGGTGCCGCTGCTGATTTTGACGAGGTACAATTAAAAAAAATCATAAAACCTACAATTGAAGAAGAAACATCTCAAGTAGGTTTTTTTTTCCAAACAGGATGAACTGGAAGCTGAACTTGAGGAACTAGAAGGAGCTGAGTTGGAGGAACAGCTTCTTCAACCTGCCACAACTGCCCCTGCTGCTCCAGTGCACGTGCCAGCTGGCAAGCAACCAACACGTCCAGCACCTCGCCAAAACACTGCTGAGGAAGATGAACTTGCTGCGTTGCAAGCAGAAATGGCACTTTAAAAGGTTAGTTGCCTTGTCGATTAAGGTGGAAACATGGGCAGGTTGGTTAACGTGTCAAAACAGGTCACAGGTTGAAACGGGTTGTTTTTAGTACAGGTCATGTTGACTCACAAACACTTTTTATTATTACCATTTCCAAGATTTCATAATGGTGTTAGTTATGATCACAAAAATATTTTTTTACAATGAGAATCTGAATTCTTGAATAAATCGGTTCAGAAGGCTTTATACACTAAAAATAGACATTGGATGACTTTCGACCTGTGACCCATTTGACCTTTCCTTTTTAGCAGAACTTTTTAATTTGAGATAAGGCCCAACAAAAACTGACTCATGCGTGAGTAAACGAGTCAAAATTGTGAGTGTTAAGTATTAGTGATTTATCTCTTTCAATGGCAACAGAGGTCTATTTGCGGATGGCTGGAGTTTTACTCGAAACACCATGAGAAACAGAAGAAACGTGTTCAGTTATATCTTGTACAGTTTGTGATTGTAGACTAATAAATAAATATCAAGGGAAAGATTTGAGTGTTGTATTATACTTTAAGATCATAAAGGTCCATTGAACACAACTTCTTACATTCCTTACCTACACATAGTTCTCAAGCATATTTCTCATTCATCTTGTCTAAAATTAAAAAAATTACATATATGAACAAATTATATCTTGTACAGTTTGTGATTGTAGACTAATAAATAAATATCAAGGGAAAGATTTGAGTGTTGTATTATACTTTAAGATCATAAAGGTCCATTGAACACAACTTCTTACATTCCTTACCTACACATAGTTCTCAAGCATATTTCTCATTCATCTTGTCTAAAATTTAAAAAATTACATATATGAACAAATTATTTTGACTGTTTGTTTATGTATATAACTAGTAAATTGCCCAGTGTGTTGCCGTAGCGTTTTATAAAAAAATTATGTCAAACGCAAACTAACTGAAAACGTATATAAAAACAAGCACGTTAAAATGTCTTCCGGAAAAATTTACGTCACACATACATAAAAATAAATACATTAAACACGATTACTAAGTCTTTATAAAAAAGAAAAAGGTAATATAATAATTTAAAAGAAAAATGATCGGATAGTCGAGGTAGTTTGCTTCATTATCACCTATAGTCCATACACTTCTAAAATTACAGCTATAGTCTCTGACGTGGATGGTGGTTAGTTTTTGGTGTTAAGTGGATGTGAAATGACAAAACTACCATTATATTAAAAACCAAATAAACCAACCCCCAGCCCCGCCATTCTTTCTTATCTGGTTTGCTCAGATCTTCTTCAACAAATAGCCGACAACCACCATCCACCGCACCGATGAATAGCCTCATTTTCCGGTGACGAAAGGTTTTGGCGACCAAGACAACCCGACTTAATTGTTCCAGTTTTCAGGTTCAGGTTATATATGTGAGCTCTGTTTAGATCCGGTAGGTGAATATAACAATTCAAGAGCTACATATCATCGCCCTTCTTCTCTGGCGAGAGACACCATCACCGGCAACTACCACCACCTCGCCCGTCGCACCCTATTTCATATCTCCCCCCTCTCTTTGAAACCTTTCTAGTTTCTATCTCTCTCTCTTTCTGGAGCTTTAAAGTAAATAGGTTTTTGTTCACCACCTCATCGATACAACTAGTTTCTCAAATTTTTGGGTTTGGTTAATAAAAAAAGGCCCCCTTTGTTCCCACACCCCCTATATCTTATTTTCACATCCCCTAGTGTATACGGGCCGTATACAATTATACGGCCCGTATAGAATGTTTTTGAATAGGAAAACGCGTAGAGAATGTTTTTTTGATTTTATTATATACGGCCCGTATATAGTTATACGAGCCGTATACATCGGTATACGATTTGTAAAACGTATACGGCTCAATGGATTTATTTTGGGAGGTTTTTGATGTTACCACATTTATACGGGCCGTATATAATGGTGTTTTTTCAAGTATCACGTTTTTTCCAGTAAAAACACAATCATTCTAGGGTTTCTAAACTCTTCATCAACTTTAACAATGTCGATAAACGTTGATCGAAACATGCCGCTTAAATCGGAGCACAGGTAGAGTAACGTTACCGATCAGTCCGTTGATGGAAACCTTAGCGATCGCAGAGATCTTCGTGTTGGTTATTTATCGATTCCGAATAACTAGCAGAAGAACCCGACACAAACAAGTTCTCCACAGTTTGTTATTCAGATCTCTATTCGATCATCTTTCCAAACTACAACACACGATAATTTTAAACTTTATATTGTGTGATTTGACCAGGAAATGATTGGAGGTGATTGCTACTTTTACTAAGCTGTCATAGTTGTCAAATTCGATTTCAACAAATCTTTTCCTTTTCCTTCAATTTCTAGAACATTCTCCGTAACATGAAGACGTGTCGGGTTCTTCTACTAGTGGCATTTTAATGAAGTATTGAAGACTGAATGTGCAAACCGCAAGCTTTTTTACTACGGAAACGGTGGCTATGCGAAATACAAACCGCAATCGTGTTTTACTACGGAAACGGTGGCTATGCGAAATACAAACCGCAATCTTTTGTGACTATGGGAAACACAAGTTTTCTTTTTGAGCTTGATGGATGTCCGTTATCTCAGTTGAGGCGTGCATTGTTTAAATCTGAATATAACTAGATGTTACGTGTAACTTCATTAAACCAAGAACAAAGTCTATTTCGAAACACATGTGTTCGTATCAGCGTTGTTTATCACCCTGTGTGAGCATTGGAAACCCGAAAAACAGTCTTGACAACTGTGACAACTTATCTATCTGTGTATGTCACATCCATCCTGTTATAGCAATCGATATGATTAATTTTACAGATTTTTTTTCTAATTAGCGTTGTTAACTACCAAAAGAACGCATACACAAATAGTTTTAGTGGACGAAGCAAAGAGATCGTTGTGTATCTAAATCAGGTTCTCAAACAATGTTCATCTTCGTTATCCTTTGCTTTCTGCAATTCAAACAGGCACAGATGCAAAACGTACTGTTTCAAAACACATGTAGACGAAAATAATAAAACAAGCAGGCATTGATTTTGCCAAGATTAAAGGAAAGAATCTGGCCATAAGAGTTGTGGATTCTTAGCGTAGCTCAATGGTCAAGGTGGGCATGGTTTGTTCGGGAGTAAATCACCACCCAAAGATCAACAACTTGTGAGTGGGAATATGGCTATGAAGAATAGTATGGATAAGAAATCACCGGTTCGGGTGATAAGGAAAGTTGCCTCGTTCTAATAGATTAAAAGAAGGATGTTTTTTTATAGATTAAAAGAAAGGGTTTACGGTGTTTTGGTAGGTTGAAAGAGGTGAATGGTCTTGAAAGATTTGTTGAAATCGAAGAAAAGAGTAACTAGCAGAAGACATGTCGGGTTCTTCTGCTAGTTATTCGGAATGTTTCGAATCATCACAGAAGACGTGTCGGGTTTGTATTTCCCATAGCCACTGTTTCCGTATACAAAACGGATGCGGTTTGCATATTCAATCTTCATTGCTTCATTAAAATTACAACACACGATAAAATGCTTGGAAAATTGCATCAACTCTCCTATATCAACATACTCTTCTCCAGACGCTTAGTTGTTATGAATGACAACTTGAGGGGTCTAGTTAACTTTCAGATTCAGATTCAGGAAGCAGATGATTTGTTAAAAAACATGGTCAACGTAGTAAAATGTGAGCTTTTACACCAACCATATCCAGATACTTTATGTTAGTTTGATTTGAATTTTGAAAATTTGAAAGATGTATTCAATGGATGTCCGTTATCTCAACGCTTCTCCTTACATTACTGGTCTGGAATTGGACAACCGCAACCATTTTAGTGCTTCTCAGTTAGATATTATTTATTGAATCGGAATCAGGGTTCTCAAAACAAGGATCGTTCTAATAGATTAAAGAGAATAAACCATTTTTTTACCAATTTTTACCCATAGTATACGATCGGGTAAATTTTTTTCACATGCTGTATACGGCCTTATAATACTATAGGGCCCGTATTAACAGGGTAAAAAATGATCTGGTAATTTTTTTTCACATGGTGTATACGGGACGTATAATAGTATACAGCCCGTATTCTTAGGGTAAAAAATGGTTTATTCTCTTTAATCTAATAGAAAGATCCAAAAAGCGAAGAAAAAAGTCAAATGTGATCAAACTTGGACATCAGACGTAAATCTTAAAGCAAATATGTGGTTCCCAATTGGTTAAAGAAACCACTAACAGACATGTCGTGCATTGTTTAAATCAGAATCAGGTTCTCAAAACAAGGATCGCTCTAATAGATTAAAGAGAATAAACCCTCGTTTCTTCATCTTCATCTTCAAGAACAATGATGAACAGATAATGTTTTTTTTCGCAGAACCGTTGGTATACGTCGACCACAACGAGAACAGTGCAGCGACAGTTGAGTGCTCTCCTTCGTTCCCAATGCAACAACAAGAACAACGCCTGATTCAGATCTCTATTCGGTCATCTTTCCAAACTACAACACACGATAAGTTTACACTTTATAGTGTGTGATTTGACCAGTTGTATTTAGTTAATATTCACTGTGGTGGATGCAAGCATAAAGTTAGAAAAATACTCAAGAAGATATGTATCGGGAAGCTCAACTTGAACGGACGATATGTATTAGGAAGCTCAACTTGAACGGACGATATGTATCTTCTATCATGCGACGAACCCAATTCCATCCTCAAGTTTAGTTGCTTCTCTTGTTAAGTTTCTGAACCAACCGAAATCCACAAATTCCAACAAATTGTATCAGGAAGCTCAACTTGAACGGACGATATGTATCTTCTATCATGCGATGGACCCAATTCTTGCTCAACTTTAGTTGCTTCTCTTGTTAAGTTTCTGAACCAACCGAAATCCACAAATTCCAACAAATTGTATCAGGAAGCTCAACTTGAACGGACGATATGTATCTTCTATCATGCGACGGACCCAATTCTTGCTCAACTTTAGTTGCTTCTCTTGTTAAGTTTCTGAACCAACCGAAATCCACAAATTTCAACAAATTGTATCAGGAAGCTCAACTTGAACGGACGATATGTATCTTCTATCATGCGACAGACCCAATTCTTGCTCAACTTTAGTTGCTTCTCTTGTTAAGTTTCTGAACCAACCGAAATCCACAAATTCCAACAGTTTCTTCGTAGATTCCGTCCGGTTTTCAAAGCCGGTTGATGAAACCGAAGCTGTTATTTCTGTTGTTCAGTACTTCCGAGATCTGAACCAACCGAAATCCACAAATTCCAACAACTTGCATCAGGAAAGCTCAACTTGAATGGACGATATGTATCTTCTATCATGCGACGGACCCAATTCCATCCATGTATCTTGCAAGTTAAATCCACAATCAACGTATACAGGTGCAAGAGAATGGAGAGTTATTTCAGTTATTTCTGTTGATCCACAAATTCCATCAAATTGTGTCAGAGAGAGAAAAGGATGGGGAGAGAGTCTGATACAATCATTTTTTACCCATAGTATACGACCCGTATAATAGTATACGGCCCGTATACACTGATCGTATACATTGTATACGATCCGGTAATTTGTTTAACTTTGTGTATACGGGCCGTATAATTTTATACGGCCCGTATTCTTATGGTAAAAATGGTAAAAATTGGTTTATTCTCTTTAATCTATTAGAACGATCCAAAAAACGAAAGGGATTTCGAGCAGTTGGTATTAAACCAATCATTTGTTGATGTATATAACAGAGTAACCCTCACTCTCGGTCATTTCTATAGAGAGAGTTGGGTTTTCAACAAATCTTTGTGAAGTTATTCGGAATGTGTATTTGCTTACTCTGGAATTGGAGAACCGTTGTTTATCTTAATCAGGTTCTCAAACAAACACTACTAAAGACGATCTGGAATTGGACAACTGCAACCGTTTTAGTGCTTCTCAATCAGATATTATTTATTGAATCATAACTGAAACAGTCGGAAAATAACTAAACCGAACCAACATAGTTGAAGGTGCATAAGAATGGCGAGTTATTTCAGTTATTTCTGTTGATCCACAAATTCCAACAAATTGTATCCAATGCAAGGATCTTCGAATGCGGCGTTTACGTTAATTTTCAATAATGTTGGAAGGATTGTAGTTATAGAACCCGATAAACCAACAAAATCCGAATAGTTCAAACATTCTAAACCCTAACGTGTAGCTATGGACTAGACACATGTCACATAGTTTGTCAGTGAACAAAAGATATAGATGTAGATCTCTGCCTTAGATCGCTAATTCCTTGTGATACATGAACGTTGTATTCTTGTCTTTCAGAAGAGTTGGAATTGAACCAAGAATACTTCAAACATTCTAAACCCTACCTGGAAACAAACCAACAAAATCCTGATAGTGAAAAACATCAGCAACAATTTTTTCTTTTCCTTCAATTTCGAGAACATTCTCCCTGTGTATGTGCTTGTGCTGTAGAAACTGGTGGTGAATTTGCGTACACAACTGGAGGTTCAGTGCACGAAAAGTTTCTTACGAAATGTACGTGACAAAACGAGTATGTTGGGAATTAAACGCATGTACGTGACAAAACAAGGATCGTTCTAATAGATTAAAGAGAATAAACCAATTACTAATAATCTGCTTTCTGAATCTGAATCTGAATCTGAATGTTAACTTTGACTCATAAACCCTTGAATCCCAACGCTTCTCTAAAAAAATTTGTTTCTTTCCTTTTCATGAGGTAAAACCGGTTTCAACATCAAGGGTTGTTTTTCACCCTGTGTGAGCATTGGAAGCCCGACAAACAGTCTTGCAATTACGTCTTCAATCAAGACCGCATTGTTAATTTTAATGATGATTCGAAACATTCCGAATAACTAGCAGAAGAACCCGACATGTCTTCTATGATGATTCGAAACATTCACGAACCACAATGGACTCAGACTCATACTACTCACCCTCCTCTGAGGAAAAAGTTTTCCCGACGACTCAAGATAAAGCAGTTGGTTTATGATCATATCAGCGTTGTTTATCACCCTGTGTGAGCATTGGAAGCCCGGCCACTAGCAGAAGAACCCGACACGTCTTCTATGATGATGCGAAACATTCACGAACAACAATGGACTCAGACTCATTGTTACGAATTTGGCTTCTTCGGTACAGGCTGATGAAACCGAAGCTGTTATTTCGGTTGTTCAGTACTTTCGAGACGATTCAAATGAGTCCTATGAAGCAAGTGTCTTATGAAGCAAGTGGTTGTAATGACGGGACCCTTGATTTCAACGCTTCTCCTTACGACTGTAAAATGTCTCGTGTAATTGACACCTTAAATCCATTAAATACTTTGAGAAAAATCTAATTTTCGAAGAATACGGGGCGTATAACAGTATACGGCCCGTATACAAGTTCGTATACATTGTATACGACCAGGCAAATTATTTACACATGGTGTATACAGGCCGTATACTGTTATATGACCCGTATGGAATTAAAAAAACTGACAAAGTCTGCTGGCACAGACTTTGTTGAATTAAAAAAACTGACAAAGTTTGCTGGCACAGACTTTGTTAGTTTTTTAAATTCTATACGGGCGGTATAACATTATACGGCCCGTATACACCATGTGTAAATAAGTTTTTCCCATGTGTTAATATTAGGACCCTAAAAAAATCAAGAATAAACTACATGGATAGTCTTGTGGTTTTTCAAATTTTTGGATTTGTTCTTTAGTTTTTCAAAAAAAAAAAAAAAAAAAACACGGACAGTACTGGTGATTTGCACTTTTTAACGCAGTTAGTCCCCCAACCAATGAATGTACAGGTTTCAGGAGGTCCAACTTAGGGACTAAATGTGTTACAAAGTGTAAATCACAAGGCTCATTGCAAACTACAGAGACCATCCATCCATGTACTTTTGAAAAGTCAAAGACCAAATCCAAAATTTTAGAATACCATAGGGACTATCTGGTACTTTACTCAAAATTCAATTATGAATGGAATGAACTTAATTTAGTTTATGGATTTAAAATAATTTGGTTTCCTTCGAATTTAATTTTGAACGGAATGGATTTGATTTAGTTTCACATAAAGAACAAAAAAAAGGTAATTTGAATATCATTTTAGTATACAGGTGAACTTACGTTGTGATGAGAATACGAGAGTGAGGAGTGGTGTTGCCGATGGGGTGAAAGGATTTTGTTTTTACTGTTGGGAAGGGAAAAGAGGACGGCAGTGGTGTGACAATCGGTGGACTCAACGGTGAGGAGTGTATGTCACACCCCAACCGATGGCGGAAACATCGGGGTGCGAGCACTAAGCGTTCAGATTTCTCATGAGATTCCATAATACTATTTGTTTCAATAGAAATTAGATCAAATTCATCATGACATTGTCTAAAGCAAAAACGATCCACACAAGTATCGAATACAGACCAAAACAGACATTGTTCACATTGTTCAAAAGATTCTAAGTTAACTAGGTGACGTTTCTAAGCATCTCCTAGCTGAATTTCATGTACTTCCCAAGCATCCTATCAGCCTGCAACATGTATTAAAATATCAATACGAAAGTATTGGCGAGTATACAAGTTTGATATTAGTATAATAGATTAAAACAACTCATATCCATAGTGTAAACAATAAATTAGTTGCAGTCGTGCTAGTGTCGCAGTCCACGCAGTGATAGCCCAAGTATCCCGATGCCTTAGCGTTTACCCAAGACTCAAGGTAAACTAGAATCCTCCTAACAATACCCCCCGAGAATAATGGGAGAGGTGCATCTCCTATAGCGCTACTATTGTTAAGGCGGAACTACACACTCTGGATTAAACGTCACGTAGCACAAAGAGTCAAGAATCAAGAATCACAAGTTTCACACAGGATAGAGTATAAGTTTCAAGATTCCAGTTTAAGTTTCATAGAATACATGTTACACCCCAAAAGTTTAAAGTAAAAGGGGATCGAGTATACTCACAGTGATTGCTTAATAGTATAAACTGCTATTGGATCAAAGGGAGCTCTTTTAAGATTAGCCTGATTTGATTACAATAGGATAAGAGTCGAGCAGAGTAATGAAATTGGATCGAGCGTTAAACTAGTCACCGGATCGACTGGATGTCCGATCGGATGGCTGTCCGATCGGATGGTCAGTCAGTCGGGTGACACTTGTGTTGTGAGGTGGCAATGGCTGCCCGATCGGATGGTCGTCCGATCAGATTGTCTCTCGTGTTGGAAAAACATAAGTGAAAAGGGATGGCTGTCCGATCGGATGGTAATCCGATCGGATTGCCATTCGCTCCAAATGGTCGGCACCCAAGGTCACCTTAATCGGATGGTGGCTCGACCGGACGGCTGTCCGATCGGGTTGCCATTCGATCAAGACTTCCATATTTTGAAAAGTTACCAAGTGTTTAAAGGACTTCAGAACGAGTGTCACCTGATAGGGTGGTTGTCCGATCGGACAGCTGTCCGATCGGGTTGCCGCTCGGTCGGGCGACCCTTGTTCTTGGTTACCAATTTTTGTGAAAATCCTAAGTTTCAAGTTTAAAGGTGACGCTATGACACGTATTGAGACAACGGTAAACCTATCAGTTCACAACCATTCTGATCGATGGGAACCACCCCTGTCCGGCCAGTCGTCTGTCTCTGACGGATTTGTGTCGGAATTCGTGTTTTGTTCGTCTTTTCCGGTAAGGACTTAGATCAACACCAACTCTAGACTATTTATCAGATCTACAGTTAATGTAGACCCGGTTCCTTCCAAACAAAGTAAAAGTTTTGAGAAAACGAAGATGATGTTCAAGTTTTATAGGAAAAAGTCTAGATTTAGGTTAGATTTTAGTGTAAAAACGCATGAATCATCTTAGATCTGAGCTAAATCTTGCCTAGAATGACATCACATGTCAGTTTGTACAACCTTCATGATGACGTCATCCTCAAGAGCTCAGATCCGAGAGACTTCATGGTGAAAAGTATGATTTCAAGTGAGAATCACGTAGAGAAAGGTGTGTAGATCGAGAAAGTACAAGAATCTAGCCTAAAACGTACCGAAATCAGCAAGAAAATAGAGAATTGAAGAATGCACGTGTCTGGTTGAGCAGAGCTGTCACATCACTCAGAATGGTGAGGTGACAGACCTATTTATAGCGAGGAAGGGAGTGAAGGCGGTGTAAGATGGATAGGGTGGTCACCCGTTCGGGTGGTCATCCGGTCGGGTGGTCATCCGGTCGGATGATCATCCGATCGGACGGCCACTCTGGCCAATCCATCCTTTCCGCTTTCCCGTTTTGATTCGTTTTACGCGTTAGGTTAGGCGTTGCGTTATGAATAGTTTGGGTAAAGTATCTAGATTACATTTCAAACCAAAAGTTTCCAAGTTTCATAGATTCCGCTAGTGACAAGGCTCCAGCCTCTCATTCCACCAAGAATCAAGTTTCACGAGTCTAAGGAGTCAAGCACCAAATAAGTTTTAGGAGTCAAGAATCATAGTTTCTCAAGCATCAAGAATCAAGTGTCCAAGTATCAAGTTTCATAGATTAAGCGTCAAGAATCAAGCATCTAGAATAAAGAGTCAAGCATCATAGTATCAACAATATTCATACCAAAAGTATCAACACATCAACTCCATAAAAACCCCAGAGACTACAATTGATAACTTATTAGAAGTTCAGGGACTGTTCTTGCCAAATGTCTAAAGTTCAGGGACGCTGGGCGTTACAGTGTAGGTGGATGATCAGAGCAAACTAGATAAGAAAGAATGGTGGGGCTGGGGTTGGTTTATTAGGTTTTTAATATAAAGGGTAGTTTTGTCATTTCACACCCACTTAACATAAAAACTAACCCCATCTGCGTCAGAGACTATCCGAGAACAAATGTGTAAAAATTGGGGACTATAGCTGTAATTTTATAAGTGTAGGGACTATATGTGAAAATGAAGCAAACCATAGAGACTATACGAGCATTTTTCTCTTAAATTAATAGTTAATTTCCCAGATGGCTCCTATGGTTTCTCATTTTTTCACCTTTAGTCCTCAACTTTTTAAAATTACACGTATGCTCCCTATGGTTTGATATTTCGTTACTCGGATAGTCCCCTGAGTGGATGTCTGTTAGTTTGTTCAGTTAAGTTGGTGTAAAATGACTTAACTAGCCTTATTATTTAAAATACTAATTAAATTAAAACATTTGTAAAATTTTTTTTATTCAATTTCATTCAAATTTCATTCATACTTGCCAAGTTACATTAAAACAGAAGGTAGACGGGCAACAAGCTGCGCCGCCACCCCTTTCTGAATTGCAAACCCTAATATACCAAAGACAAAACCCCGTCCCCCTAAGGCTGAACAATTGTTGTGGATGACCCGTTGGACCCTGGTCAGGAACTGGATAGCTTCTAGCGCTAGGGAGCCAAATGTGTCAAATGCAAAAGGGACAAAAACATGCTGGTTCTCTGTAGATCCTAGTGAGATTAGGTTCATTTGGAGTGAAACTATGGGTTGACCAATTCCAAGGTCAACTGGAACAGAACAAAAGAGCTAGAGCCGTTGGATACGGACCTAATGGCACCGTGTATACCCTTATCAAGGTTTCCGGTTTGGTGTGAATACCGAAGACGGGTGCGGTAGGGTGTCGTGGAGGTGGGATTTCAGGTTTGGGTGGTGTTTGATGTAAAAAATGGTGATGGTAGAAGGGTTAGGTGATAGAGGTTGAAGATGAAGTTGGGGGTGAGTGGTAGGTAGGCCCCACTTGTTGTTTTTTAATATTTTAATTTAATTAGTATTTTAAATGATAAGGGTAGTTAAGTCATTTTACACCAACTTAACTGAATAAACTAACAGACATCCACTCAGGGGACTATTCGAGTAACAAAAGATCAAACCACAGGGAACATACGTGTAATTTTAAAAAGTTAGGGACTAAAATTTGAAAAAATGAGAAACCACAAGGACTATCCGGGTAATTAACTCTTAAATTAATTATTACCTTTTTCTTTTTAAATAGGATTAAAAGGCTCGGATGGTCCCTATGGTTTTGTAAAGTAACACCTATAGTCTCCAACTCTTGGAAATTACACCGGTGCTCCTTGTGGTTTACTTTTTGTTACTCGGATGGTCCCTGAAGTGGATGGAGGTTAGTTTTCTCCATTAAGTCCGTCTTAAATTATTTATTTACCCCTCTTTATAAAAAAATAAAAAAACAATATAGATTATTAAAAGTATGTGGCCTACCTTATTCACCCATCCCTTATAAACAATCGACCACCATCACCGTAGCCACCCATTTCCACCTCCACCATAGCTACCCACCTCCACCTTGAACCACCACCTCCAACCTGAACCCACCACCGCCGCACCACCTCCAACCTGAAAACACCCTCACCACCACATTCATCTACAAACACCCCCACCACCACCACATTCATCTGCAAACACCCCCCACCACCACCGCCTTCATTCGACCACCACAACCACCGCCTTCACTCGACCACCACAACCACCGTATCAAACCCCCAAATTCAAACCCATATCAATGTAATTTCGATCAAACAAATATCAAAGTAATTCTGATCGTTGTAATTCGAAATCAAAGTATCAAACCCCCAAATTCAAACCCAAAATTGAAGCCCTAAAATATTCAAACCTGGTTTCAGATACCGATGTTCCATGTCTCTCAGGAGACTTCATTCTTGGCGCCGATGACTCAGATGGGTGTTTCCGGCGATTCCTTCCCTCTCAGGCAGTTCCATTCTCGGCGTCGGCGACTTAAGAAAAACGACAATTCTTCTTTGTGTGGTTTCTCTGTTGTTGATACTAGTTTCATTGTCATGGTCGAATCCAAGGTTTGATGCTACTAACAATTAAAGGCTATCTGGTATACATCATGTTATTGCGGAGCAAACTATAATAAAGTCCCTGTGATGACTACGTCGGGGATGGTGATTGTCTATCACACCCCCCAAAATGCCACATGCGAAAACCCCCGCGAGGCGTGTGACGTACCAGGATCTAGCCACCAATCACATTGAACTAACAGTTAAGTAGATATACCGGGCTAGGATTCGAGTTACAGGAACAAGGGCCAAAGCAACCACCCAAGAATGGAATCGTCGAGCGAAAACACTTGACAACCTTAACAAATAAAATTCCCATTAAAGTAAACAGTGCAATTCAAAATGTTTAATTTAAAACACGATCATGTTCAGCGGAAGCATAAATTAATTGTTCAAGGATTTCAAAAACCATAATATTCGACAAGCCAATGCTCAATGTTACTCCAAGCATCACGACCCATGACTACTTCAGCATCCCAGACTGCAACTCCCATGACACATATCTAACGACATGCAAGCATGCAGACAAGTGTATCAGCACAAATTCGGCGAGTTCACCATTCTGTAAAAACGTTTAGTTGCCAAGTGTATAGTTTAAAAGCATGTTAATAATAACTCGAGTACCGCAAGATAGCGTCAGTTTGTTTGCCCTTCCCCAATGCTCTATCAAATATTATTCGAGTGGTTAAGGTCATTAGTTCACGCCCGTCCTCCCCGGTACAGTGTGAGGGTGTCAAACCTAATAGCGCTATCAACTAATAACCCCGTTGCCTTCCCGGCAACCAGTTTGGTAGTAGATGGGACTTGATGTAACAACTCTCATCAAAAAGTCCTAATTATTATTATTTGCCCAAAAGGAAACCCTAATTGAGACCCCCAAGTGATTCTGCATAAATCCTAAAATTTTCAGAACAATTGGAATTAGGATCAGGGCCACTAAAACTCAGGGGGGTAAACCCTAGTTGATATTATCTTGACAGTTTTACGTGTACAACGAATTTTAACGCAAGACCAACTCACCTGAGCTACCTGGACACGAAGCTACCCTATGGTAGACTGGTATCCCTCGCGCCACGCGAAGGCCCCTCGCGCCACGCGAGGGCGCCGTTTTTCATGTATAAATAGGGGAGTCTGGTACATGCAATTGTGCGTTAGTTCGATGTTCAAAGTCATTTCGTACACTGAGATATTGTAGGAACAGTCCTAAAACACACACAATTCATGAAGTGCTGCCGCAAAACAGGGTAATAACTCGATCGCTGCTACGATTCAATGTCCGATCGATTACACTATCCAATGGATGTTTAAGTGCTGCCCACATTAGGGTTTATGCTTTGTCATTCGTTGTTAATTCAATGGATGTTTAAGTATCGCACTTTGTCATTCGTTGTGAAGGTTTAATCTCGTGAGTTATCGTGAATGCTGTATTAAGTTACTAACCGAGTTGTGTGCATGTTATTAAATTTAGGTTAAAAGGCTAATCAGTAGGCTAAGCTCTGCTCATATAAATCTGCAATGTGAGTCATTCTCTTTTTATCAAATTTATTTCCAAAAGCATGTTTATTTTCAAAGTTATAATTACGGGGATTAAGTCTTTGTAATCACCAAATTACAGCCGGTATGTGGGGTTTTGTATACATTACTTGATAACCGTCACCATTGGACAACGGGGTAGCCAAGGGGTGATATGACCATAGTCACAGACACCATTGGACTCTGAGGTTACCGATGGATGTTCGAGTGACAAATACTGTGCGTAGTTGGTTGATATATGGAAACATTGTAATCGCTCTTAATACTGTAAATTATAACAAACGAGTCGTTTTAGTAAAAAGAATGATTCACCAGTATTTCCCGCTGACAAAACCTTTTTCAAACACGTTTCAGGTGATCTGTTGTGATCCAGGAAAAGTGCCGTGAAGCACTACAAGCTTAAGGAAGTGGCTCAAAATAAAATAAAGAAACATGTTTTGTAAAATAAAAGTTTCTCTGTGAAATCATATGATTGTAAATTTTCGGGGTTTTATCCCGAATTGTGAAATAAAATAATCGGGAAATTATGGTTTTAAAAAGATCCTGAAGAAATCTTCCGCTGTTAAATAAATACCACGGGATTTTCTGTCTCGCGACTCCTGAAACGGGTCAAACCGAGTCGGGGGCCGTGACAGAAAAAGGTGGTATCAGAGCCACTGATTTAAGCCAATTAAGTATTTAGAAAATACTTAATTTTTCTAATTGTCATTTTGTGATTATGTGTTTTATTATTTGAATAATTGTGTACAGTATGGGTAAGCAAAAGCTTTCAAACATCTATCTTAAATTAGATAGGTCATCAAACGAGAAGGGAAGTTCATCCCAAACAAATTCCTCAAAACATTATGCAAATCCTGAAGAAGGAATATTTGTCCGAAAGGCACAATATGAGGAACCACTTTCTCCTAATAAAAGAAGTTTGATTATTAGGAAAAGTCAGGAGAAATTAAAGAAATTACAACCAAAAGAAAAGAGAGTTAATCAGAAAACCCAAGAACTAGACAATAACCCACCATGGGAAGACAAGTTAGATGAAAAATGGGCAGATCTCTATATGCTAGCCACTGTAGCAGTAAATATAAATCTTTAAATACTCTGACTTAAGTTTTAGCAACCTTATTACCTACAAGCCAGAAATATTATTAAGTAAAATAAACAAGTTACAGTAAACCCTGGTGTGTTTTAATTTTTAGTTGTCTTTGTGTTAAATTAGTCACACGGTATGAAATAATATTTAAAGGTTATTTATGAAATTTTTGTTATAAAATTTTAACTTAGCAATTTTTGTGTATTTTGCATATATGCTAAACAGCATGAATGACTTGTCTGAAGCCCTTCAGAATCTAAATCTCTATCCGGTAAAGATAGAGGTTTCGAGAGATTTTAATAGGTACATACCCGATATAGAAGAACCTATGGAATTCAACGCTCCACCTCCAGAGAAACCCGAGCCTAAGAAAAGGAGAAGATTCGTGGGATGGAGGCGTGTGCGTAGAAGGAAACCCGCCACTAGGAAGATTCCCAAAATAGAAAATCCCTTAGATAAAGGGAATGGGATTGAAGTTAGGGAAGATTCTAGGCAGATGGAAATACAGTTTGGGGAATATTCTAGGCAGATGGAAATGGAGTTTGGGGAAGGTTCTAGATAAACCAAGATGGAAATTGGGGAAAGCTCTAGACAAATTGAGGAGTTACCATTTCAGGAGGAATTAGATCATGCATTGGCGAGCTGTGATTTCGTCAGGCCTATCAATAATAATCTTTACCCTTATCCTGCTGAAACTCAATTACCAATGAACTTGGAACCAACAATCCCAGAACCTATAATCCACACCCAACCTCTAGGAATGGATGAATGGTGGACCAATGATTGGCAGTTCCAAAACCTTCTCAATAGTCCTTATTCCTTTCTCCCTCAGTTCGACCCGGAACCTATACCAAACCCACCAATGAGCAATGAAAATTTAGCTGAACTCTGCCACTTTGGTGAGGAGCTGGTGGATGCAGAAAATAGGATCAGGGAAGTAGGAGAACAGATCTCCTGGAAATACGACGAGAGGGAACGTCGTTACTGAAATACCAACTGACGAAGGATAGTGGGTTTGTGAAACTGTGGTTGCATAATAAATACTAAAATATAATCTTGTGAAATAACCTAAAATAAAACTTTGTAAGATAATGGTATGTATTGACGCATATTATAAAATATAAAAATGGGAATCGAGAAATCGATAGTTTTGACTATATGTGTATTGTGAAATTTGTATGATTGTTTTGTGTATAATTGTTATTTATTCGATACTAATAAATTATATATATTATCAGATGGAAAACTCTAATAATGAACCAGTTAATGAGGTTAATCAATCTGAGCAACATCCGGAGGATCAATTTATGACTAGGCAGGATATAGAAAATATTGTTGCTCAAGGAATAGCCAATGCTATTCCAGCAATACTTGCTGCTGCCCAAAAACCTGTTGAACCTCAACAAATCATTCCTAGTAAACGTATTTCTGAAGATAACTTCAGTAATAGTGTAAATGGAGGCAGTAATCATACTAATCACGATAATGATTCACGGCAAGCTTCGCTCCCTAAGAAAATGAAAGCTGCAACGCCTGGTTGCACTTACAAAGAATTTCTTGCTTGTAAACCCGCTGAATTTGCAGGCAATGAAGGAGCAACTGCGGCACTGCGTTGGTTAGAGAAAACTGAGGCAGTGATTACAATAAGTAAATGTGCCAAGGACGATAAGGTCATGTATGCGTCTAATCTTTTTAAAGAAGGGGCGCTAGAATGGTGGAATACAGTACTTCAAGCCAAAGGAAGAAGTATGGCCTATTCCATGAACTGGGAAGAATTTAAGAGTCTTGTAGAAAGAAAATTCTGTCCCGAATATGAAAAAGATCAAATGGAGAATAAGTTCTTAAACCATCGAATGATAGGTGTAGATTTTCGTGGGTATACTTCGACATTCTTTGAATATGCTAGAGTGGTACCAACACTGGCTTCGCTAGAACCGGTACTCATTTCTCGCTATATTTGGGGATTAATTAGCGAAATCCGTAATATCGTTAAAGCTGCGAGACCTCGCACTATTGATGAAGCGGTAGAATTAGTTAACACCCTAACTGACGAGCTGGTACGCACAAGAGATGAAAACAGGAAAAAGGAACTGGCTCAGAAAATTACCCAAGGATTTCGTACGGGTAATAATAGCATCTTCAAGAAAAGAGGAACAGGGCAATCTTCAACTCCGTCGTTCTGCAGGAATTGCAGAAAGAAACATTATGGAAGATGTAATATAACCTGCAATTTTTGCAAAATGGTAGGACATCGGGAAGAAGACTGCAGAAAGAAAACAAGAATCTGCTTTAACTGTGGCGAAGCAGGACATTTTAAAATAGAATGTCCTAAATTGGTCAAACCAGCAGACAACAAAGCCAAGACGGCCGACGGAGCTACTAAAAAGAATGTCAGAGCATTCCAGCTGACCACTCAAGAAGCAGAACTCATTCCAGATGTGATAGCTGGTACGTTCTTAGTTCACAACGTGTATGCAAAAGTATTATTTGACTCTGGTGCAAACCAAAGTTTTATCAATACTTCATTCTGCCAAGCTCTTAATTTACCTTTGACCAACCTTAGGCAAATTTTTACAGTCGAAACGGCAGATGGAAATTCAGTTAACATAAATAAGGTTTTGCAAAAAGAAAATATAGAACTTTTAGGATATAAATTTCATGCAAACCTATTACCAATGAATTTAGCTGGGTTCGATGTTGTATTAGGAATGGATTGGTTAGTAGCCAACCATGCTCGAATCCTTTGTGACCAGAACTCCATAGAAATTCGTGCACCTACCGGAGAAGTAATCATGGTTACAGGGGACAGGCCGCGAAAACCCATGAAGTTCATTTCAGTAATGAAAGTTGCTAGTTATGAACGAAAGCAAGGAATAGTGCATATGATTTCTGTAATCATTAGCACTAAGAGTAAGGAACTTAAGGATATTCCTGTAGTCTCAGAATACCCAGATGTATTTCCGGAAGAACTCCCGGGATTACCACCAGATAGGGAAGTAGAATTTAGAATTCATCTAATTCCAGGAACTACACCGATAGCCAAGGCACCTTATCGGTTAGCACCCACAGAAATGTTAGAACTGAAAAAGCAATTAGATGAATTACTAAGTAAAGGTTTCATATAACCTAGTTCATCCCCGTGGGGAGCACCA